>BRYE01000010.1:19023073-19050573 GCA_030159115.1 Actinidia arguta var. hypoleuca | reverse complement strand
GCAAAAATACGTATGGGATACTCTATGTGGCATGTCTCATTAATTTTTCTTATGAGGACACGCCGGGGATACGTAAGGGACACATTTGAGATACAACGGGGTACTTTTTACAATGTAATAAAGTTGTTTGACCACTCAATGGGTAGAGAGCGTAATTTTTATTCATACAAAACCTCCATCTTTTATTGAGGAGAAACCCACAATATCATCAAGGAGAGATTAAGATGTGAGATATAGCAAGAGGCAAATGTGACTCCGATGATGATGATCAGATGATATATATATAAACACATATACTAAAATATATAAAAATATTTTTTTTTCTGTGTTCCTTCCGTATCCGTATTTAAATTTGTTGAGAATTGCCGTGTCCCATGTCGGTGTCCATATCGGTGCTTCTTAGTTTGGCGGTTACTTTTGGTACAATTACACACATTATGCTACCACATACCTTATACCTTATCACTGCTTAATGTAATTCAGAAGAATAACCAAATTAGATATTTCAAATATGACGGATGCACATCCACTCATACATAATTTTTCTATACATTCTAGGGAATAGCATGTTTACCTTCTATAATAGTGAGTAATATTCTTCCTATGGTTGACTAATAGTAGCAGAGTATACTTCTTACATATCGTAGTGTTTGTTTTTTCTTTTGTGAATCTATTTTCTTCCCTTTCCAAAAAGTAATTAAAAACAGAATTTAGCTGCAGGACCCTTACCGAGCAAAACTTTGGTTTGGTGTTGTTATTTTGGGTCCATCTTGTAAGGCTTTTTTTTTTTGCACTTATTAAAGACTTGTCTCAATTATTTGTTTCTCCACAATTTCTTTCTGCATTCATTAGATGCAAGAAATGTTCAAGTTCGTGAAGCCTTTTCTCCATACATATTGGAAGCCGGCATTACAGGCCTAGAACACGTAGACCTGTCTTTTGACTGCTTTTGCATATGCAGCCTTATTTTCCAGATAACATGTTCCAAGCACTGAGAAAAGAGATGGAAGCAGTGGGCGAATGGCCTACATAAAATAATGCCAAAAAATAGGCGCAAACAATTTCCCCATTCTTAAGCAGTAATGACCTTATATTGATAAATAGACTTAATTAGATTTTGTATTCGTACATTTTGGAGCTATTTGAAACTGGATTTTTATATTTCTTTTACTTTTGTGCTTTATTCTCTTGTCAGTGTATCTTCTTCGTATGTAATTACAAGGCCTAACTTTCTTGCTTTTCTTTGACAAGTGTCTCTTAGATTGACTCTCATCCACATCTATGCAATTTCTGTCTGCTATGCTTCTTGGGCTTCATATTCAAATCTCATTTAACAAAATGATATTGGTTAAACAGGGATATATACTGACTTCTGAGATTGATGGCACTATCCAAATGAAGAGTTATCTTACTGGCAATCCAGAAATCCGATTAGCCCTCAATGAGGAGCTGAGCATAGGAAGAGGCGGAAGATCAATCTATGGTATCTATATGTTTTGCTTCTCTTTAAAATTCAATTTATCATTTGTTTAATGCTTTTGCATCATCATTCTGAATATGGGAAAAGCTTGGACTAGCATGAGCATGTAAATTCTATACCCTTCTACAAGTTGATTTAATGACTTTGATTTGATTGACATATTATTAATTTTTGGATTTTATCATATTTACCTTGATTTTTCTTTTTTATTTTTTCCCCTTTTCTTCAGCTTAATACAATTCTGCACTTTTAAGTTTGTTCAAATTGGATTATGTGTTTTGTTTATTTTTTTTTACTCTGATATTCGCTAACTTTGATACAAATCTTCATCACCTCGATAAATTTCTTCTTTCTGAAACAGATTATAGTGGTTCCCCTGGGTCTGGAGCAGTGATTCTAGATGATTGCAATTTCCATGAATCTGTGCATCTTGACAGTTTTGACATGGACAGGACTCTAACTTTGGTGAGTGATAAAAGAAACTTTGAAAGTTGTATTTCAGAATGTGCCTGTTTAAACGCTCTCCAGTTAAAATGGATGACTCATCTTGCCAATATTTCCAGGTCCCGTCAGATGGTGAATTTCCTGTCATGAATTACCGTATGACCCAGGAATTCAAGCCTCCTTTTCGTATTAACGCTTTGATTGAAGAAGCTGGGCCGCTTAAGGTAAAGATTAACTTTCTTGTGTTAATATATAATCGAAAGGTTTGGAAGTTAATTGATAATGTCATTTATTGGGATAATTTCCGTTACAAATGCCAATTCTCAAAACTGCTAAATCTAAATCCTCATTTTGCTCTTACTGTTTAAGGCGGAAGTGATTCTGAAAATACGGGCTGAATTCGCCTCATCTATCACTGCAAACACCATCATTGTGCAGATGCCACTACCAACATATACCTCCAGGTATTGTTCAACGCAGTTAGTTTCTGTTTGGAAGGTAGAAGCAGTTATTTTATTTTATTTTTGTTTTGGGATCTCATCACAATATGTTTCTCTTAGCTCGATACTTCTTAATGGATGGATGATGTCTCACCTGGAAAGTATATTAGACATGGTTTTTAGTGCAGAACTTTTAACAGCACAGTTTCAAGAGAATAAACAAATACAGCATGTTAACATGTGTTTGAATCAGAGGATAGTTGTTTTGTTTGAGATGGGAATTTATTTGATGCACCTGGTATTAAAACGTGAATACATGTGAAATTCTCGATACAAAATATGTGAAGTCACTAGCATCTATTTTTCTTTTAACAAGATCAAAACATTGGAGATGGGCAACTTCGTCCAGCTACACGCACATGGCCGCACACGGGCACATTACACCAACGTACACCCACAGAGAGCAGCCACTATAAGTTAATCTGGATGGGGAAGCAAGAATTTTTTTGTGTTTATTTTTCTTTTTCAAGTCCATTTGGAACAAAAATTTTATGTTTCTGTTATGTTATGAGAATTTCTAGTTAACACTCTCTAGTAATCTTGGTAATTCTATTATTTGTACATTTTTCTTGAAACGTGGACAAAATTAGAAGAGGCAGACCCTTCTATTTTTGCAGAAAGTACACTTCATTTGAGTAGTGAGTACTGATGTTGTCTCCGCTTCATGGGTTTTCAGAGTTAGTTTTGAGTTGGAACCTGGTGCAGTTGGACAAATGACTGATTTCAAGGAGTCAAATAAGAAACTTGAATGGAATCTAAAGAAGGCAATCTTTCTTCTCAATGCTCTCAATGAAATTCAGTCTTTATATGTCCCAATTTTATCTCAATGGAGTTTTTGTTCTTTATATGGATTTAAATAAATGATTGCGTGGTTTCCCAACAGATTGTTGGCGGATCTGAACTTACACTGCGTGCGAAGCTGACATTTTCACAAGAATCACATGGTACAATTTTGTTAATACCTTACAAGCATTTGAGAAATAAATATCAGCTGAAAGCTTTCATTGAGTTTATTTTGTAAATTTTTACAAGAGATTTAACCCAACTTTATGCTACGATAATTGACCACGTAGGAAACATCACAAAAGAAGCTGGACCTGTGAGCATGACCTTTACAATACCAATGTATAATGCGTCAAGGCTTCAGGTAAAGATTTGTTCGCTTCTCATTGTCAAAATTATTCACGGCCATTTGGTAAGTTGGGTTGGGCTTGGAACTATAATGAGTCTAATGATCGTTATTGGCTCCATATTTATTTCCATTTCCATGTTCAGTTCATCCGAAATGAGTAAGCGGCTTCCAAGGAATAGCTATCCCCTCAAATGGGAGGTTAGCCATTCTTTGGCAACTCTGGTCGAAATTGTAAAACCATTTATAAATGAACATTTTTGTTCAGTGAGATGTGCTATAATGTGTATCATATCCTTATCAATACGTGTGTGTGTGTGTGTGTGTTATTGCAGAATACTAGTGTAGAACTCTTCTGAATTGTTGATTTTATTCAGTGATTGCCATTCTTACTACGATCCTTCGATGCAGGTGAAGTACCTGCAAATAGCGAAGAAATCCAAAACCTACAATCCGTATCGATGGGTGAGATATGTTACCCAGGCCAATTCTTATGTAGCTCGTCTATGATAGAGGGAAGCCCCCTTTCCATATTCTTTTCATTTTGTCTTCTCTCAACGTGTGCCCAATGAATCGTATAACAACTTGCACCCTATAGAAACCGCATATCCACACTTCGCCGTTTTAGTCTTTTCCTCAATAAGCTATGATATATCTTGAACATTTTCGAATGAATTTCACTTTATTCTTACGCTTATGGAGGGATGACTTGATGCAATTGGCAATTCGGATTGACGAATTTCTCTTTGTATGCATCTCTAGTTAACTGCTGATAGTAAACGGATCCAGATCAACGGGTACTAATTGTCCAGGTACATGGGGTATTTTCTGTTAATATAACATTGACCAGGTAATCTTCTATTGACTTTTTGTATTGTATTTGAGCTAATCGTGCCAACCCAAGTTCCTAAGCACCCACCTGTTTGATAATTTAGCTAAGTGGATGAGAAGTTCAACTAACAATATCTTGCCCTTCCTGGTAACCTTGTGGTTGTAGCTATCCTACTTGTCCTAATTGCCACATCTCTCTAGCATCATCCCCTCTATAAAGCCCACAAGCAAACCCTAGTTTCCTCATACCTTTTCTCCAGATTTGAATCTTCAAGTTGAACCGAAATGGCTTTTTATGGGAACTCATCATTTCTGCTCTCTCTACTTCTCATCACATCGTTAGCTATCAGTGGCAAAAATGTACGCGCAGCTCGGGTTCTCCTTGAGACAACCTTCCCTAAACTTCCTGACCTTCCCAAGCCAGAACTGCCCTCTCTCCCCACTGTCCCAACTCTGCCGGAACCCAAATTACCGGCTCTCCCTAAGGTTGAAGTTCCACCGTTGCCTCACATCCCAACTTTACCGAAGCCTGAGTTGCCTTCTTTGCCTAAACCTGAATTGTCACCGCTTCCTCATGTCCCTACTCTTCCGAAGCCCGAGTTGACTTCTCTGCCTAAGCCTGAGTTGCCACCACTTTCTCATGTCCTCACTCTTTCGAAGCCTGAGTTGCCGCCTATGCCTCATGTTCCCTCCTTATCTAAGCCTGAATTACCACCTTTACCGAAGCCGGAGGTGCAAAAATTACCCGAATTGCCACCTGTTCCCCACCTCCCTGACCTGCCGAAGCCCACATTGCCTTCCATCCCCACCCTTCCGAAGGACATTCCGATCCCTTCCCTCTTCCCACCTCACTCAGCCACTAGTCCTTGAGGCAGTGTTTGGATCGTGTTTAATGGTCGGATTTCTATTTTCACTCATTTCCCTTCACGATACCCTTGACAAATCCAAGATCCAAACACGTCCCAAGTTTCCTTGCCAAGCATCGCATCATCTTTCACGCCCTCCAACATCTATGGAATATTATAGTAGCATTATTTTTTTATGTTGAGATCTTAAGAGGAGTCCTGAGATTGTACTGTTGTTCCTTTCCCAGTTTGATTCTGTTTTTCCTTGGCATGTCTTGTTATGGTTGTTGTGCTAAGGTTTATGTAAGATAGGTTGTGCTTGAATAAAAGTTTGTATTTTCTTATGCTAGTTTCGTGATATATATTTTTCTTGAATAATTCTAGGTATACTCCATAAATTATCGCAGAAATTACTTCATACTCACGCAAATTGTGGGCCTTATATTCAAGTGATAGTGTCTGCTCGGTAATTTCTGAAGTGTACCTAAAAATTACTCATATTTCTTAATTGCAGAGAAAGGTGTGAAATTAGGAAAGCATGATTTTAAAAAAAGTTTAGCAACCTATGATATGGCAAGTGCAATAGTTATGGTCTCTCTCTCTCTCTCTCTCTCTCTCTCTCTCTCCAAAATGGGCTTTGTAGTCTCCCAAATCTAATATTCATATTTGTGAGAAGAGATGTGCATAATAGAAGAGGAGATGGAAAGAGAGGGGAGAAGAAGAGAAGGAAAACCAAACAAATAAAACCGAATAAGGAAACAAATATAAATGTAGATATGAAATTCTACAAAGATTCAACTTCATAACTAAATTAAAATTCGAATATAAAATTACATAAATTCAAACATAGATCTTTTTCTCTTCCCACTCAGTATCACCCTTTTATACGACTGTTTAGTCCGATGTTTGTGATTGGTTCCATGTTTTGAAAAAATTGTGTAAACACAATAAAAGGTAAATCGTGTATTATTACTTCGCACATGCAAGAACATGAATTGGTAAAAGAAATTGGTGGTATATAACAGCTTTCAATTAGCCTTTTTTTTTTTCCAAATTTTGTCCATCTTTTTTTTTAATTTTGAGTGTTCGAAAATATTTCTCTGTTTTGAAAAAGTCGAAGAAATAAGTTTGTAAATTTTCAAAACTCTCTTATAAAATATCTATAAATGTATTTGAAAATTAGAAATGAATGGAAAGTTTCGTTTGGTTTAGTTTTGTCTTCCGATTTTCGAGTTTTTTCGTTTTTAGTGAAATTTTTTTTGTCTGATCAAAAATTTATATTTTTCGGTTGCTCTTCACGAGAAAAATCTGAAAATATAAATTTTAGTTCAAATTAAAAAATATATATATTATGATACAAAAAAAGAGCTAATTTTTTTTAGTTAATTTTTTCTCAATAAAGGTAATTTTTTTTATATTTTTAGACTTATCTCGTCGACAGAAACTAAAAAAGTATTAAATTCTAATTAAACGGTTAAAAAAATTACATACAAATTTTTTTTAAAATCAAAGCAGTTAAAAATTAAAAAAATTTAAAACTAGGCCACACAAAGCCTAAAACTTTTCAAAAAAAAAAATGAATTAAATTTTTGTATAAAAAAATGGCATTATTGATTGCCATTTTAAATTCAAAACCCATGACTATTCATTTCAAATGAACAATCATGACTATTTAATTTTTAAAATTAAATAGTTATGATAGTTAAAAAATAAATAAATAATTAAATTTAAAAAATAAATAAATAATCTAGCCTTTAATTAATTTCACACGTGTGGTTTCCCACAGTTTGTTGGCGGATCTGAACTTACACTACGTGCGAAGCTGACATTTTCACAAGAATCACATGGTACAATTTTGTTAATACCTTACAAGCATTTGAGAAATAAATATCAGCTGAAAGCTTTCATTGAGTTTATTTTGTAAATTTTTACGAGAGATTTAACCCAATTTTATGCTACCATAATTGACCACGTAGGAAACATCACAAAAGAAGCTGGACTTGTGAGTATTGTTGATGTATGTCTATTGTATATACTCTAGAGATAGATTCGTCTTTTTATCTTTAATAGTTTATCTATTTATATCCCTCTTCATATGTAACTTTCTTCTAACTTCTTATATAATAAACATTCTTTTTCTCTCTTTACTCTCAATACTATATATATATATATATATATACACACATATGTCTAGTGGCGAAGTCAGAAAAAAACTTCAAGGGGAGCAACCGTTGAAAACTTTTTGGGGTGGGCATTTATAATTTTGAGGGGGGGCAAATTGAATTTTTTTTCTAGAACTATAGGCAAAATTTTTTTTTTTCCAAACTTGAGGGGGGGGCAACTACCCCCTTCCCCGGGCCTCACATGGATCTGCCTCTGTATATGTCTCCACTACACTAACACGGTATCAGAGCCATGATTTTCCTCCTCTGTTCTCTGATTTTTGTCTTTCCACTTGAGTCTTTCAATTTTTCGGCATTTAATCTATTTTCTGTCGACGAGAAATTTACTTAGATCTAAAATTTGAACACACCATTGTGTTCCTCGGCAAATTCTGAGATCAGAGAAGTCCAGAACACTGCCTAAAGCCACCACACATGCTCCCACGCGCCACCCGAGAGACTGCGCGTCAGATCTACGCACAAAGGTATTCCCACGCGCTCAAGACGCGTCTCTGCCACGCATGTATCTTCCACACGCATTCCCACGCGCCCTATAGAGTCAGATCCACTCTCGGTGCGTCATACACACGCGCTCTGTAGCTGACCTCATCAGCGCGTTAGCTATGTCAGCCCTAGTGACGTCATCCTACTATGACGTCAGCGTGACGTCATCCTTACCTCTATGACATCAGCCTTTTGACACGTCATCTGTCACGTCACGCAATTGCCACGCCATCCGCCACGTCAGCTGCCACATTGCACAGTGCCTTGATAAATTACAGTCTTGGCCGCAGAACTTTTTGATTTCTTCAATTTGGTCCTAAAAATTTTTAATTTTGACAGTTTGGTTCCCAAAGTTTGTAATTCTTCATCTTCTGGATTTCAGGTTCATGTCTTTGAATAATTTGGGCCTTCTGATTCTATTTTTGCACTCGATTTTTTTTATTTCTGCTTTATTATTGCTGTAGCTGCTATTTTGCACCATTTTTTTTACTATTTTCTCTACGGTTTGGACATTATGGATCGCTCTAAGACTTCTAGATCTCGAGGGATGACTTGATGCAATTGGCAATTCGGATTGACGAATTTCTCTTTGTATTCATCTCTAATTAACTGCTGATAGTAAACGGATCCAGATCAACTGGTACTAATTGTCCAGGTAAATGGGGTATTTTCTGTTAATATAACATTGACCAGGTAAACTTCTATTGACTTTTTGTATTGTGTTTGAGCTAATCGTGCCAACCCAAGTTCCTAAGCACCCACCTGTTTGATAATTTAGCTAAGTGGATGAGAAGTTCAACTAACAATATCTTGCCCTTCCTGGTAACCTTGCTTGTACCTACCCTACTTGTCCTAATTGCCACATCTCTCTAGCATCATCCCCTCTATAAAGCCCACAAGCAAACCCTAGTTTCCTCATACCTTTTCTCCAGAATTGAATCTTCAAGTTGAACCGAAATGGCTTTTTATGGGAACTCATCATTTCTGCTCTCTCTACTTCTCATCACTTCGTTAGCTATTAGTGGCAAAACTGTATGCGCGGCTCGGGTTCTCCTTGAGACAACCTTCCCTAAACTTCCTGACCTTCCCAAGCCAGAACTGCCCTCTCTCCCCACTGTCCCAACTCTGCCGGAACCCAAATTACCGCCTCTCCCTAAGGTTGAAGTTCCACCGTTGCCTCACATCCCAACTTTACCGAAGCCTGAGTTGCCTTCTTTGCCTAAGCCTGAATTGTCACCGCTTCCTCATGCCCCTACTCTTCCGAAGCCGGAGTTGACTTCTCTGCCTAAGCCTGAGTTGCCACCACTTCCTCAAGTCCCCACTCTTTCGAAGCCTGAGTTGCCGCCTATGCCTCATGTTCCCTCCTTATCTAAGCCTGAATTACCACCTTTACCGAAGCCGGAGGTGCAAAAATTACCCGAATTGCCACCTCTTCCCCACCTCCCTGACCTGCCGAAGCCCACATTGCCTTCCATCCCCACCCTTCCGAAGGACATTCCGATCCCTTCCCTCTTCCCACCTCACTCAGCCACTAGTCCTTGAGGCAGTGTTTGGATCGTGTTTAATGGTCGGATTTCTATTTTCTCTCATTTCCCTTCACGATGCCCTTGACAAATCCAAGATCCAAACACATCCCATGTTTCCTTGCCAAGCTTCGCATCATCTTTCATGCCCTCCAACATCTATGGAATATTACAGTAGCATTAATTTTTTTTGTTAAGATCTTTAGAGGAGTCCTGAGATTGTACTGTTGTTCTTTTCCCAGTTTGATTCTGTGTTTCCTTAGCATGTCTTGTTATGGCTGTTGTGCTAAGGTTTGTGTAAGATAGGTTGTGCTTGAATAAAAGTTTGTATTTTCTTATGCTAGTTTCGTGATATATATGTTTCTTGAATAATTCTAGGCATATTCTATAAATTATCGCATGAGAATTGTGGGCCTTGTACCTAAGCGATAGTGTCCGCTCAGTAATTTCTGAAGTGTACCTAAAAATTACTCATGTTTTTTAGTTGCAGAGAAAGGTGTGAAATTAGGAAAGCATGATTTTAAAAAAAGTTTAGCAAGCTATGATATGGCAAGCGCAATAGTTATGGTCTCTCTCTCTCTCTCTCTCTCTCTCTCTCTCTCTCCAAAATGGGCTTTGTAGTCTCCCAAATCTAATATTCATATTTGTGAGAAGAGATTGGTGCATAATAGAAGAGGAGATGGAAAGAGAGAGGGGAGAAGAAGAGAAGGAAAACCAAACAAATAAAACCGAATAAGGAAACAACTATAAATGTAGATATGAAATCCTACAAAGATTCAACTTCATAACTAAATTAAAATTCAAATATAAAATTACATAAATTCAAACATAGATCTTTTTCTCTTCCCACTCAGTATCACCGTTTTATACGACTGTTTAGTCCGATGTTTGTGATTGGTTTCATGTTTGAAAAAGTTATGTAAACACAGAATAAAAGGCAAATCGTGTATTATTACCTCACACATGCAAGAACATGAAATGGTGAAAGAAATTATTGGTATTTAACAGCTTTCAGTTAGCCTCTTTTTTTTTTCAAATTTTGTTCATCTTTTTTTTTTTTTTTAATTTGGAGTGTTTGAAAATATTTCTCTGTTTTGAAAAAGTCGAAGATATAAGTTTGTAAATTTTCAAAACTCTCTTATAAAATATCTATAAATGTATTTGAAATTTAGAAATGAATGGAAAGCTTTGTTTGGTCTAGTTTTCTCTTTTGATTTTCGAGTTTTTTTATTTTTAGTGATTTCTTTTTTTCTAATAAAAAATTTATATTTTTCAGTTACACTTAATGAGACAAATCTGAAAAATATAAAATTTTGGTTCAAATTAAAAAAAAATATTATTATAGAAAAAAATAGCTATTTTTTTCTAGTGAATCTTTTCCCAATAAAGGTAATTTCTTTATATTTTTAGACTCATTTCATCGATATAAACTAAAAAAGTATTAAATTCTAATTAAACGATTAAAAAAATTACATACAAAAAAATTTTAAAATCAAAGTAGTTAAAAATTAAAAAAAAATTAAAACTAGGCCACACAAAGCCTAAAACTTTCCCCAAAAAAATGAAATAATTTTTTTTATAAAAAAATAGCATTATTGATTGCCATTTTAAATCCAAAATCCATGTCTATTCATTTCAAATGAACATTTATGTTAAACAGTTATGACAGTTAGAAATTAAATAGATAATTGACTTAAAAAATAAATAAATAATGCAGCCTTTAATTGATAGCTGACATTTTCACAAGAATCACATGGTACAATTTTGTTAATACCTTACAAGCATTTGAGAAATAAAAATCAGCTGAAAGCTTTCATTGAGTTTATTTTGTAAATTTTTACAAGAGATTTAACCCAACTTCATGCTACGATAATTGACCACATAGGAAACATCACAAAAGAAGCTGGACCTGTGAACATGACCTTTACAATGCCAATGTATAATGCGTCAAGGCTTCAGGTAAAGATTTGTTCGCTTCTCATAGGCAAAATTATTCACGGCCATTTGGTAAGTTGGGTTGGGCTTGGAACTGTAAGGAATCTAATGATCGTTATTGGCTTCCATATTTATTTCCATTTCCATGTTCAGTTCATCCGAAATGGGTAAGCGGCTTCCAAGGAATAGCTATCCCCTCAAATGGGAGGTTAGCCATTCTTTGGCAACTCCGGTCGGAATTGTAGAACCAACATTTTTGTTCAGTGAGATGTGCTATAATGTGTATCATATCCTTATCAATACGTGTGTGTTATTGCAGAATACTAGTGTAGAACTCTTCTGAATTGTTGGTTTTATTCAGTGATTGCCTTTCTTACTACGATCCTTCTATGCAGGTGAAGTACCTGCAAATAGCGAAGAAATCCAAAACCTACAATCCGTATCGATGAGTGAGATATGTTACCCAGGCCAATTCTTATGTAGCTCGTCTATGATAGAGGGAAGCCCCCTTTCCATGTTCTTTTCATTTTGGCTTCTCTCAACGTGTGCCCAATGAATCGTATAACAACTTGCACCCTAAAGAAACCGCATATCCACACTTCGCCTTTTTAGTCTTTTCCTCAATAAGCTATGATATATCTTGAACATTTTCGAACGAATTTCACTTTATTCTTACGCTTATGGAGGGATGACTTGATGCAATTGGCAATTCGGATTCACGAATTTCTCTTTGCATTCATCTCTAGTTAACTACTGATAGTAAACGGATCCAGATCAACGGGTACTAATTGTCCCGGTAATGGGTACTAATTGTCCAGGTAAATGGGGTATTTTCTGTTAATATAACATTGACCAGGTAAACTTCTATTGACTTTTTTATGTAGAATAGACAGCTCAAGCCTTCCTTGACCAGCGAGATCGTAGTAAACCTGCGCGTAGAAAATTTGGCAAGTAGAAAAGTAACCGGGCCCAACAACGGAATTGCATGAGACTTGGT
The DNA here is from genome assembly GCA_030159115.1 of Actinidia arguta var. hypoleuca. Taxonomy (NCBI): domain Eukaryota; kingdom Viridiplantae; phylum Streptophyta; class Magnoliopsida; order Ericales; family Actinidiaceae; genus Actinidia; species Actinidia arguta. Next base: position 19,038,223 of record BRYE01000010.1, on the reverse strand, counting down.
GGTCTGAATGAAATCGTAGAGAAGATCAGAACTTATCGCCTTCGGCCATGAGCCCTACCGGTTTTCGCAAAAATTCCATCGTTTGCCTTCCTGAAAATACAATTTTACCGTTTATAATAATTATTGTTTTCGCTATAATTTTTAATTTAAAAATCAAATTGAGATTTCGTTTGTTGGGAAATATTTCTTAAGTAGAGTAGAATTTAATTTAGGCATTAACTCAATTTTTTATTTTTTGATAATTTTTCTTATTTTCTTGTCTAATTTCGTGATTAACGTGAATTAGGGTTTTTAGGATATTATTTAAACGTCTTATAACTTAAAAGACAATTCAGTTTTGATTAATAAAATTTCTGAGAATTTTCTTTTTACTTCTTGTGGATTCAAGAACCCTAGTGAATTCTAGGATTTTATTTTCTTGAGATAGAAGTATTCTGTCTCTGATGACTTTCCGTTTGCGTCACTTTTTATATTGTATTTGAGCTAATCATGCCAACCCAAGTTCCTAAGCGCCCACCTGTTTGATAATTTAGCCAAGTGGATGAGAAGTTCAACTAACCATATCTTGCCCTTCCCGGTAACCTTGTGGTTGTAGCTAACCTACTTGCCCTAATTGCCACATCTCTCTAGCATCATCCCTTCTATAAAGCCCTCAAGCAAACCCTAGTTTCCTCGTACCTTTTCTCCAGATTTGAATCTTCAAGTTGAACCGAAATGGCTTTTTATGGGAGCTCATCATTTCTGCTGTCTCTACTTCTCATCACTTCGTTAGCTATTAGTGGCAAAACTGTACGGGCAGCTCGGGTTCTCCTCGAGACAACCTTCCCTAAACTTCCTGACCTTCCCAAGCCAGAACTGCCCTCTCTCCCCACTGTCCCAACTCTGCCGGAACCCAAATTACCGCCTCTCCCTAAGGTTGAAGTTCCACCGTTGCCTCACGTCCCAACTTTACCGAAGCCTGAGTTGCCTTCTTTGCCTAAGCCTGAATTGTCACCGCTTCCTCATGTCCCTACTCTTCCGAAGCCGGAGTTGACTTCTCTGCCTAAGCCTGAGTTGCCACCACTTCCTCATGTCCCCACTCTTTCGAAGCCTGAGTTGCCGCCTATGCCTCATGTTCCCTCCTTATCTAAGCCTGAATTACCACCTTTACCGAAGCCGGAGGTGCAAAAATTACCCGAATTGACACCTCTTCCCCACCTCCCTGACCTGCCGAAGCCCACATTGCCTTCCATCCCCACCCTTCCGAAGGACATTCCGATCCCTTCCCTCTTCCCACCTCACTCAGCCACTAGTCCTTGAGGCAGTGTTTGGATTGTGTTTAATGGTCAGATTTCTATTTTCACTCATTTCCCTTCACGATGCCCTTGACAAATCCAAAATCCAAACACGTCCCAAGTTTCCTTGCCAAGCATCGCATCATCTTTCACGCCCTCCAAGATCTATGGAATATTATAGTAGCATTAATTTTTTATGTTGAGATCTTAAGAGAGTCCTGAGATTGTACTATTGTTCCTTTCCCAGTTTTATTCTGTTTTTCCTTAGCATGTCTTGTTATGGTTGTTGTGTCAAGGTTTATGTAAGATAGGTTGTGCTTGAATAAAAGTTTGTATTTTCTTATGCTAGTTTCGTGATATATATGTTTCTTGAATAATTCTAGGCATATTCCATAAATTATTGCAGAAATTACTTCTTACTCACACAAATTGTGAGTGATAGTGTCTGCTCGGTAATTTCTGAAGTGTACCTACAAATTACTCATGATTCTTAATTGCAGAGAAAGTTGTGAAATTAGGAAAGCATGATTTTAAAAAAAGTTTAGGAAGCTATGATATGGCAAGTGCAATAGTTATGGTCTCTCTCTCTCTCCAAAATGGGCTTTGTAGTCTCCCAAATCTAATATTCATATTTGTGAGAAGAGATTGGTGCATAAAAGAAGAGGAGATGGAAAGAGAGAGGAGAGAAGAAGAGAAGGAAAACCAAACAAATAAAATCGAATAAGGAAACTAATATAAATGTAGATACGAAATCCTACAAAGATTCAACTTCATAACTAAATTAAAATTCGAATATAAAACTACATAAATTCAAACATAGATCTTTTCTCTTCTCACTCAGTATCACAGTTTTATACGACTATTTAGTTCGATATTTGTGATTGGTTTCATATTTTGAAAAAGTTATGTAAGCACAGAATAAAAGGTAAATCGTGTATTATTACCTCACACATGCAAGAAAATGAAATGGTGAAAGAAATTGGTGGTATATAATTTTTTCAAATTTTGTCCATCCTTTTTTTTTTAAATTTTGAGTTTTCGAAAATATTTTTTTATTTTGAAAAAGTCAAAGAAATAAGTTTGTAAATTTTCAAAACTCTCTTATAAAATATTTAAATGTATTTGAAAATTAGAAATGAATGGAAAGCTTTGTTTGGTCTAGTTGTTTTTTTTTATTTTCGAGTTTTTTCGTTTTTAGTGAAATTTTTTTTGTCTAATCAAAAATTTATATTTTCCGGTTATTCTTAATGAGAGCAATCTGAAAATATAAAATTTTGGTTCAAATTCGAAAAAAAATATTTTGATATAAAAAAATAGCTAATATTTTTTAGTGAATCTTTTCCCAATAAAGGTAATTTTTTTTATATTTTTAGACTTATCTTGTCGACAGAAACTAAAAAAGTATAAAATTTTATTTAAACAGTAAAAAAATTGCATACAAAAAAACTCAAAACTCAAAACAGTTAAAAATTAAAACTAGGCTACATAAAGCCTAAAACTTTCCCCAAAAGAATGAATTAATTTTTTTTTATAAAAAAATGGCATTATTGATTGCCATTTTAGAATCCTCTCAATGTCTTCCCTTTACTTCCCCCAATATTCGTTCCCGTGGTGATATGATTGATAGATTGTTCGTGTCTTCTCAATATACAACTTGAGGTGGCAAGTGGTCAAGTGGTAGCCCCTAAAAAATCTTGGATTTATGCTATTTTGTTAATGTTATTGCCAAAATTTGATTTGATACCGCTAGCAATGTTGCTATGTTGATTTTATACTAGTTCAATATAATTACTTATTTTCTATCGTTAGACCAAAAACATGGTTGGTGATGTGATAATTTTGGAAATATCAGATTCCGTATCAAATTTTATACAAGAAATGACGTTGACAAAATTTGATAATCATCTTTTCTAAATTTTAATTTTGGAAAGAGATTTACTCAAACAATAAAGATTCTCTTACAATGCCATTTTGTCATAATTCAGCGATGTTATACCCTTATTTTAAAGTTGTTTTGACCCAACTATTGATTTTGCACTATTGGATAAGTAATCCAAAGCATTGCGAATGACGTCAAGTTTGGCAAAGCTAAAGTTGTTATCAAATTTGGCATAATAGGCACAATAAATAACTTTACTACAAGACATTGTTTGGACCAGCTAAAAAATAGCTTTTTTTACTTTTGAATTCAAAATGGAACAACTTGTTTTGTTCGGGGGCTAAAAACACGTAGTTTTGGGGGTGAAAATATATTGGTTTTTGCTATTAAAAAAAAAGCCCGACTAATAAACTTAGTCCAAATAACTATAAAAAAATTGCATTATTGTAAGTCAAAATCACAAAATAAACAACCCACACGGCGTAAAACTTCATCCCTAAAAAAGTTTTTCTAAATTTATTGTCAAGTCTACAAGGGGTCACTTTTAATATTGCCCCAATTCCTTTCACCCTTCCATTTTAACCATTCTTTTGCCTTTTTAGTGAATGACCAAAGTAATATTCCTTGGGCTGGCTTCTATTCTATTTCTGGATCAAGTGTCACTTGGCCATTGGTTATTCTAAGGCTTAGTTTAGATAGATTATTTGTGTTTTTAGTTGCTTTTTTGTGTTTCCAATTCTTTTGATCGAGACAGACCGGAAAAGTAAAATATTTTGAGCAAAAATGAAAAAAAAAATTCAGAAAAAATAAGCAAGCTTGATCTACTAAATTAAATGAGACTAATCTATGTTTTTAAGTAATTAGAGAGTAGGGTTATTTTCGCAAACTTCTCTATCAACAAAAATATCTTCTCCTATACAAAGTGTAACGTTTGGGATGAGAGGTTTTTTAATGACTTCTCTATTAATTTATGTGTTAGAGTCAGTCTATATAGGGGTTTATCCCGACTTTAAATAAATTATTCACTTATAGACGGTGTGATTAGTCATCTGGATTAGTTGGTTCAGTGAACTGGATATCGAGTTAGAAAAAAAAAGAAAAAAAAAAAAGAAAAGTATCTTATCTGCTAATAAAAAAGAAAAAGAAAAGATAAAAAGGAAGAAAATGTTATCAAGTCTCTAGTACTAGGAAGTATTCTTTTACCTTTGTTTTGTTTATCCTTTTCTTTTATCCTGTTTGGGTTAAAAAGTATTCTTGCTAAAGAAGCAAACAAAAAAGGAAAGCTTGTTGCTTAAACTTGGAACCTAACTGTCTAATACCCAAAAAACATTGTACCCACTTAAAAAGCATCCATTAGCTAATAAAACTTTTTTTAAAAATCATTTTAAAATAGTTTTTTTTATTTTTATTGAATTTTTTAAAATTTAAATAATTTTTTTTATATATTTTCAAACTCTTCCCGTCAAGAAAAATTAAAAAAATATAAAATTTAGATCAAATGATCTAAATATTTTACTTTTTAAGTGCTCATAATCACATACTTAAAAAAATAAACTTTTTATCAATGTTTTTTTAAAAAGAGTGAATATTTATTATTTTAATTGATGTATTAAGAAAAAAAATTAGAATTCATAAATCAAAAGACAAGTTTATCATTTTTGCACGAAAATAAATTCTAAAAAAAATCTTAAAATTATTTTCAAAAGTAAAAAATATTAATATTATTTTTTAAAACTATATGTATCAGAAAAAGTTAGTGAAGTTTATCCAAAAAGTAAAAAGTGGGGTCCATATGGATAGGTGGGTGTTAATAGTTATTGATGATTAATTGGACATTCCAACAAAGCCTAATTTTGGAAAGTCTACGTGTTATTTGTCTCGATACGCGATGGAACTTAGGACTAGACGCATTTATGGAAATAATTGAACCATACCCTAATTGTCAACATTTGTGTCCCCCAAATCCAACATGGCAAACCAACCAAGTCTTTGGTGTTAGAAAAAGGATCCTTTGTAATTATTTGAGATTGCACAACTAATGGAAAGCGAAAAGAAAAAAAAAAATAATAATAATAATAATTGTATACAAACAAAAAATTATCGCATCCAAAGCATTGAAGAAGAGGATGCCACAAGACGACAAGAGGGCTTAGCGGAATGATGTAAATAAATATGATTATTTCGCTTTCAAATCCAGTTTATACAATTTATTATTCAACTTGGTTGGCTCGTTTACGGCCCTAAATGTAAGGACAAAGTAGTTCGGCCAACAACACAATGACGTTCATTAAATTCTAAGGACTACCGTGGAAATGAAAAAAAATTCGATCAAATCATGAAATTATTCAAAACAAATCAATTCATGCGATCTGGTTCGATTTTTTATGAAGTTACAAATTTCTAAATTGTATACTAATGGTTCAATTTACGATTTTCACGCTACGATTATAATTATAAACTGAACCGAACCGTATATATTATTAATTTTATACAATTATTATTTATGTTTATATGTATTGTTATATTAGGTAATTACTAATTAATAGTCTCAGATTGTTTGTCTAATATTTTTATTTTTTACTAATAAAGTCCAAGTCTATCACATTTTAATGTATTTTGGAGCATATGGTTGCACTTTGATTTATGATACTATTAAACTAGTCTGTGGTATCATACTTCTATTGGAAATTAATTTTTATAAATTCGATTTTTTCTTTTTTATTAGATAGTGTATACTTTGATATTATGCTTTTAAACAGTAAAATATAACCGAACCAAATCGCATTCTGTGATTTGATTTTAATAGTTAAGCAATTTTATCTGGTTTAAATTTTTCTTGAACAGTTAAAAACGATTTGTTTTGTATTTTTTTCGAAAGGCAAACCAATCCGAACCTCGATCACTCTAGATTACGTACAGAGAGATATGTTTAGGATTAGGACCCACCTGAAAATTTGCATACCGTGTACTTGCTCAGGAAAATGAAAGCTGTGGTAATTTTAGGGTGAATCAAGTCTCCAAAAAGTATTAATCTTGTGTTACTTTAATCTCTATGTACTAATTATATTATAACATATATAATTGAATTTTATACGATCTATTGTTAATTACTTATATTTCCTTTTAAGTGTTTTTATTATAAAAAGGATCTTTCAATTTTTAAAATTTTAATATCTGTAGTATACTCGAGTAATTGCAAGTGGAATTTTTTCATAATGTGTTAGTTATGAGAGAATTTCAGTAAGTCGAATCCACGACTAATCTCAAATATTTAAAGAATGCAAGACCTTTTTTATAATAAAAAAATTAAAAAATACTTATAATTAATAGAGGACCACATAAAATCTAATAATACATTAAGGACAAAATTGAGAAGATTAGTAAATACATGAGGGACTAAAGTGATACAAAATGATTAATTTAGGGACCATTTACATAGTTTATTAGTGATTTTATTGTATGCGGTCCAATTCATCGCAAAGTCCAATACCTTCCTACTTTGATTGGTTTGAAATCCATGAAAGCAAGACCATTTCTTTTGACTTTTTAACGATCACGTGGATTAACGTGTAAGAACGCTTATCGTCGAAGGAAGGGAGCTGAGCCCTTGAACTTAGCACAAATTTCACTTTGACCCCTGTGGTTTGCAACATTTGTTGATTACACCTTTAACATTTAAAATCCACCGTATAATTCTCTATAATTTATGGACCAAAGTGCACATTTGACATCTCTTTAACAGACACATTGATCCAAGCCTTTTCAATGCTCCTCAGCAATAAGCTCTTTTGCATGAATAACTATTGTGTCCCTAATATATTTTTACAATTTTGGATTTATGTTTTGTGGTTATCTTCTTGTTTCTTTTTGTTTGGAGTATTGTATTTCGGACTTCTTTCGTGATATGGGCGGTTTCCTTATGTCCCTTTTTGCCTTTAGTTTCTATCGTAGTCCCGTCTTCATTCGTTATGTGTTGTATTTATTTTTCTTATTTCAATGAAATTTTATTTAATTTTCTTTTAAAATGAACATAAAAATTGTTTTATTACCCTGATCTTCTTCATCACACATACACACATTATATATGTATGAAGTAGTAGAGAAATGAGAGGAAGAGATAAGGATGTGGCGGTGGCGAGAGATGAGAGACGGTGATGGTAGAGTCATCAGGAGAGAGAAACAGTGAAGGGAGGAAAAAAGAAGATAATATTATTCTTTTTAAAAATTAAATATTTTTTGAGGGTATTTTTTATTAAAATACATGGGTTCACTCTCACTTTTTATAAACGAAATGAGATTGTACATCTTAGTCCATAAACTATACATAGTTATGAGATGATTTTCAAAGGTAAGAGGTTAATTTGACCATGATCCAAACTGCAAGGGGCAAAGTGAAAGTAACCCTGGGATTTATTAGGGGCTGGTTGGGACTTGGATATACCAGACAGATGGGAGAGAGAGTTGGAAAAGACGGTGATACAGAGAGAGAACGTGGGGACATGCTTGGAGAGAGAGAGAGAGAATAGGATCAGAATCCCCCGTTAACCAAAACAGGAAGCCTACACTCAATGTATTTGTTATCGAAATATTTATCGAATTTATTAAAATAATATTATTTTAAATTTTAAAAAAAAAAAACTAAAAATTATTTTATTTTTTTTAAAATTTAAAATGAGTTATTTTGATAAGTTTGATAATCATTTTAATAACAAATGCGGTATACTTAGTGTAACCAAAAGATAGAACATCATCAAGTCTTTGTCAATCACTCGGTCAGAAGTGTTATAAGGGTCTCTCTCTTCCCATGTAACTGTTTCATGGACTTTTTAGTAATTTTGTTTGAAAATTTAATGAGTATTATGAATATTCTGATTCTCTCCATTTATTTGTTCACATTTTTCTTTTTTAATGTTCAAAATGTTTGAATTTTGATCATTTTAAAAAGTTAGTTACCAAAACATTATACATTTCCCATTTTGTCCCTCTATTTTTTAATTGATGGTGTTGTGTTCACTATTTTTGCTTTTAGAAATGTGTCTTGCTAATAACCTCCGATTAGACTATGGATAAGAGACATTGTGGGGTATAGTGTTCGAGGAATGAAAGAGAGAAAATCAAAACATAGACACATGTAGTGGATCAATGGTGATTGAGGGAGGCTGCTGCTAGTGGCTGGTTGTTGTGGCCAAATTATGACACAGAAATAATGAGTTCGGCTGCAGAGCTGTTTTTAAAAAAACGGCTCTTCAACAGGCAAGTTAGATGACCGAATGATCAAAGTGTATATATATATATATATATATATATATATATATATATAGAGAGAGAGAGAGAGAGAGAGAGAGAATGAGCTTAGTCTTAGTCAAAATTGTATAGCTTTGAGTGAATAAGACCTGAGCTTATATAGTAGTTCGGTAAGTGTTCGAACGCACTAACTTTTAAATTCGCTGAACAGACTGTTTCTCGGTGTGTGTCTAGACACGCTGACTGCTATGTCAGTGAGTAGATGGCTGACTCGGCCAGCCATGTCCCTAGGGCCTGACTAGTAGCTGGTCATCATATCGCCGGTATCTTGATCCAAGCGTGGGGTTGTCAAAAGAGACCTTGCTGTGACAATTACCTTTTATTCCCTGATGTATCTTGGGATTGCCGCTGGCTTTTGCACTCTGACTAAGCTCCGGTGTAGTCACCCTGCCGAGCTTACTATAGAGCGACAGTCTGACAATGTTGCCTATGTAGCTCGGCTAGGTTTTTCATTCATAGCTTCGAGCAACGAACTCCGACGCAGTCACCCCACCGAGCTTGCTATAGAGCAACAGCCGATTAATAGTCATTTACCTAGCTCTGTCAGAACTTGCACTTGAGTATTTCATCCCGTTACATACACAAGATAACAAGAACGATGGGGCTCAAATTTTATTATATAACAATTTTCTGATCTTAGGAGATCGAATAATGCGATTTTTGTGTACAATAATACAATAGAATAAAAAAAAATTACGATACAAGTTTATTGATCCAAATAATGATATGCTTAAACTTTAATTATTTAAAAATTTATCAAGTTTCAAAATGCAATTAAGATATAGTTATATTCTATATAACAAGTCAATTTTGAAAAAAATCTTTAATCATTCCAAATCTAATAATAACTTGATTGGTTTTGGAGCATCATCACCAACCTCTCCAAACTCCTCTTTTTCGATAGATTAGGAAGTGAAACACAAAAAACTCTCCTCGGCAGTTTCCATATTTGCCCCCCTACTGTTCACTTCGAATCCTTTTTTTCACTCGTTGGTGCTATAAACTCCTAGTTAGAGATTTTCTACTTAGGCTGTTAGAAGTGGCAGACAAAAGGGAGTAAATTTTTAACACAACGGTTATACTGTAGTATTGATTGATGATATGGTATTATCAATCAATATTTTATTTATATATAAAATTAAGAAAACCTAATGAGTAAATATAATTATCATTTTAAAAAAATTAATAACTATCATATTAAAATTTAGAGTCTATAGAGTAAAGATTTTTTTTCGTCAATAGAGTCTAGATAAAATAAGATTTAATTAGAATAAAGAGGTAAAAATTCGCTACGTGCGCTCTCTCTCTCTCTCTCTCTCTCTCTCCACTTGAAGTCTTGAAGCCTATTTTACCTCCAACAAGTTGAGTTGACATCTCCTTTACTTGCTTTCCAAGGTCACCAACTCTCTCTCTCTCTCTCTCTCTCTCAACAACCCCAAAAAAACACCTTCCTATTTCACTTCCATAAATCATAAACCAAAACAACTCTGCTGAATCATATAGATATATAGATAGATAGAGAGAGAGATTTATAGACTGAGAAGATGAAGGGCGAACACGGAGAAGAAAAACATTACCCAAACATGCTTATGCGTAAGAGAGAAACCTTCCCGCCGCCACACCACCACAACAACATCCACCACTTCCACCACCAATCCCAGACCTCCGAGGAAGCCGACAACCAACTTGGCCCCTCCACCACCCGAGCCGCCGACGGCGACGGCGACGGCGCGACCATCGAAGTCCTCCGCCGCCCCCGCGGCCGCCCACCGGGGTCCAAAAACAAGCCCAAGCCCCCCGTGATCATCACGCGCCACTCCGACCCCCCCATGAGCCCCTACGTCCTCGAGATCTCCGCCGGCGCCGACCTCATCGAGGCCATCCACCGCTTCTCGCGGAAGCGGAATTTGGGGATATGCGTCCTCTCCGCCTCCGGCGCCGTCTCCAACGTCACCCTCCGGCAGCCATCCGCTACCCCCGGCGCGATGGTCACCTTCCACGGCCGGTTCGACTTGCTCTCCCTCTCCGCCACAGTTATGCCGGCGACGACGTCCATTCCGTTGGGTAACGAGTTCGCGATATCGCTGGCGGGACCGCAGGGGCAGATCATCGGAGGGATGGTAGTGGAGCCGCTGTACGCTGCGGCGACGGTGCACGTGATCGCGGCGGCGTTTACCCAACCGTCGTATCACAAGCTGCCAGCGGAAGACGGGAGGAATTCGGGGGGAAACGAGGGGAACTCGACGCCGCAGACGGCGGTTCTCGGCGACGGTGGACATCCTCCGCCATCACAGACGGCGGCGGCTGAGAGTTATGGGATGTCATTTTATAGCGGTCACTTGGGGTCGGATGTGATATGGGCGCCCACTGCTAGACAACCGCCACCGCACTACTGATCGGAGTGTGTCTGACCTTTTGATTCTCTCTCTCTCTCTCTCTCTCATGGGACTGTTAAAATTTTTGAATTTATTACAAGTGCTTTGTTTGCCCTTTTTCAAATTTTGCAAAGAATGTCTCAAGTTTTTATGCATAAACTTTCGAACATAATAATGGATGGTTAAGCTTAATCTTCTCTTACTAATGGTTCGATTGGCAACAGCAACCTCCAACAGAATCCTTAAAACCCCTCTTCAAACAGATAAGAAAGTGAAAATACAAAAAAAACTCAGTTCAGCAGTCCTCTTATTTGGTATCCTATCCTAGTTTTTGCTACAATGCTTTCCCACATCTGGGGAGGCACTGCTCATCCTTAGCCATTTTTTTAAGTTTGAAGAGAGAGAGAGAGAGACCTATTTAGGGTTTTTCTATTTAGATTGACAGAGAATGTGAAAAAAAATGAGATTAGACAAAGCAAAATTTAGCTAAAATGAGGGGAAAAAAAAAAAAAAGAGACTGTTAGAGATGCTATAAAGCTTCTGATACGATTGAGAAAGGTAAGCTTCTTTGGGGCAGTGTTTGTTTTGAACTGATTTAATTTTGAGTTTTTTAATAACGTTGTTGAAAATGTTTTGTTTTTTTTTGTTTTAATTGTGTTTAAAATTAGATCAAAATAAGTTCTTGTCATCAAGAAAATTTAAAAAATATAATATTTTGTAAATGAATCGAGCCTATTTGTTAGCGGGATCGGGCCAGCTTGAGTTTATCAAAATTTTGCTTGAGTTTATCAAAATTTTGCTCGAATTAAGTAAAAAAATATATAATAAAAAATATATTAATACATAATTTATAAAAAATAAAAGTATTTATATTTCGTTGTATATAAAATATAATATGTAATTGATAGTCTGTAATAAATATAATATAATATAATTTTATTTATAATTTTACTTATTTAATAATATAAATATATAATTTATTTCTCTAGTAAAGAATGATAAGTCTAGACTAACTTGACTCATTATTAAATTTTTATTAAATTGAAACTCCAATTCGCTAAAATTGTAATAAACAAATCCGAACGCAACAAAGCTCCAATCGGCCCCTAATTACTACTCCAATGGAAGTAGTAACGGGGGGATTGGATTGCGTTGGTGGGTTTGGGTAGGCTTTGAAGTTTGAGACTGACCCTTCATTGAGAGAGAGAGAGAGAGAGAGAGAGATTTATTCTGGTCTGCTCTGCTCTGAGTCTGCCTGAAGAGATGATGCTTTGATGATGATTCGACAACTACTCTATGATAAGCCCATTGCAGTGTAGAACGTGGCTGTGGTTGTTTCTCCAGTTCTTTTCAGTCCAGCACACACACAAACTAGAGAGAGAGGAGAGAGAGAGAGAAAGAGGAGTGTGTCTGTGCGCGGTGCTCTGCTTTTTCCCAAATAAGCTCACAACTTTGATTATCCAGCACTCTGAGTCGTAACTGTACTTTGCTTTGTCTCTTTCTATGGCCCCTAAAACTGAAAGGGAAAGGAGCAAGAGAGAGAGAGAGAGACCGAGTTTCTCTCTCAAGATTTTCTCACCAATTGGTTCTCTCATAAATTTTTGATTGGTCATTGGGTTTTTATTTTTGTAAAGTCGAAATTACAAAAATACTTGTGTTTTTAAAAACCTAAATAGACTCCAATTCATCTCCACTTGAAGCCTCCAAAATAGAAGCCTTCATTTCAGTTTCTAAATTTGGAGGCTGATCAAAATTTTGAAGACCCATCATCATTTTGATTTTAAAATTTTTTAATTTAAAAAATTTCAAATTTATCATTTAACATTTAAATATTGATACCATCTATATTTTTTTATTATATTTTGATCAAATATATATAACTTTCAATATATATCCTATTAATGAAAGGGAATACTTTATTAGTAGTATGCGTTTGTCGCTTTGTTCAGCAACATGTCTTTCCCAAAATGGAGTTTGTACTTTGTATTGCAGTTGTCACTCTCCGTCTCGTGATTAATCTGAGGCCATTTGGGTGGCTAAAATACCTACTTGTTATCTATGGGCCCCCCTGTTTAGGTAATCAAACAAATCAAAGGTCTTGTATGAAATATTTTTTTGGGTTTTTTTTTATTATTTTAATTATCGAGTTTTTTTATTTTTAATAAATTTATTTTACTGTTTAATTAAAATTTTATATTTTTTTGTTCTTTTTAACGAAAAGAATCCCTGTTTAGGATAAGTTTTTTGGAGTTTTTTAGATTGCTTTGGTTATCGAGTTTTTCTTTTACTTTTAGTAACTTGTTTTGATGTTTGGTCAAAATTTTATATCTTTTGGGTTTCTTTTAACGAGATGAGTTCAAAAATGTATAAAAAAAATTACCTAATTTAAAAAAAGTCACTAAAATGAAAAAACTTATTTTATCAAAAAAAAATCTAATTTTTTTTTTATATTTAGTGATTTTTTTAAATAAATAAATAAATTATATTTTCAGGGTCCTCTCGCCAAGAGAAAAAAAAAAGTATACAAATTTAATTGAATTGTAAAAAGTTTAACTAAAAATGAAAAAAAAATATTCCCCTAGGTTTCTTCACTTTTGATTACACCAAGTAACAAAACACTCCCTCCTCTCGCATGAATGTGAATTTTACGATAAATTTAATTCACAAAATTAAAACAAAAACCTTAATAATTTTGCTAATTACAAAATTAACCCTCACTTATACCATTACATTTTTTCTAATTTTTAACTCTAAAAGAATAATTTAGACATTTATTCAAAAATTGCACAGTAAAAATAGAACATGTGATGCATTTAGTAAAAGAATATAGTACAAAAATCATTGAAAAATAAATAATAAATACAATTTTGAGATTCAACTATCTATTTTTTTAATATGATATGGTAACGTGAATAAAGAAACGAGATTCAACTATCTATTTTTTTAATATGATATGGTAATGTGAATAAAGAAACACCAAGAGCGGAGGGATATAAGAGACTAGGAGTAATTAGGGTCAATTGACACCACTGGAAAAAAAAAATATTATTAACCTTTATATAATTTATTATAAATATAATTTTGACCCTATAAAAATTATATTCATAAATTTAACTCCATTAAAATTACTTTCTATCTCTGCCATGAAAGCAACTAATTAGTTTTCACTGATGAAGGATGAGAACTATAAGAAATGTACACGTGTGATATCACGTGATGTGTGGCCCACAGCACGTGGATCTTTTGGAGTGGGAATTACTTCTCCTACTTGATCTCTTCCCCCCTTTTCATAACAGGAAGAGAGAGAGAGAGAGAGAGAGAGAGAGAGAGAGAGAGAGAGAGAGAGAGAGAGAGATGCGATTGGAGATGTGATGCAGAAGAATCAATGTAGCCTCTTTTGCAACTAAATTGACAACTGACTTAAAGTGTAAATAGTTGATCGATGCAATTGAAAGTAAAAGATAAAAAGTGAGATTATAATAAAAGTAAATGGGTACAGAGTGTAATTTACGAGTTTGGTGTGGTTTGGTTTGGACCGTTGGTGGTTGGTTGTAGTGGAGTGGGGCCCACAGACACTCTCTCTCTCTCTCTCCCTCCCTCATATTCAACTCGGCAATCACCATGACCCCCCACACTCACGTGGGGGTCCCTTGCCTTCCATATATGGTCATCGGTTTTGACTTTCTATTTTGGGTTTGGCTAGTTTGGTCTATTAATTAAATGGTGGCTGTTTGGTAACGGGTCTTGCGTTGCCTTTGTTCCCAATCGTACGGGTTATTCAAGTTGGTCAAAATCATTATTATTTATGAAATTAATATTGTATTTAATACGTAAATTATAAATTTATGTATTAGTATTTTGTATTATATATATATTTGTGTCAGTCAAGTGTTCAAATTCCAAAACAATTGATAAAATAAAAGTGAAAAATGAGAAAAGTTTCAAACATACTTGCACGTATACTTACACAAATTCTCTCGTATGAGCACTGAAACCGACATAATGGTGTGTGTGCGCGCGCGAGCGCATGTAGGAGGAGAGGCATACATCTCTTCTGAAAGAGTTTGCATAATTGCATGAGTTTTTAATTTTTTTAATTTTTTACTTATATTTCCCTAGTTATTTTCTAGTAATAGTATGGTCCACACACTTGACCACGTTGGTGGTTGGTTATTTCCTAGCTTTAAATTTTTTTAATTTTTTACTTATATTAATTTTTTTAATTTGGTTTGGGTTATGGTTGGTTGGTTGTGGTGGAGTGGGCCCACATACCATAGTTATCATAATTGAATCGGCGATCAAATCGGTAAAGACATCG
>BRYE01000010.1:19018073-19020573 GCA_030159115.1 Actinidia arguta var. hypoleuca | reverse complement strand
TTTGGGTTTGATTTTGCATATCAGGCATTATCCCTCGCCAGAGAGGTAATGTCTGAAATGGGTTCTTATCTGATGACAACATAGGTAGAGAGAAAGAGAGATAACGTCTGTGAAGATGAGGAGAGGAGAGAGATTATTGTAATCTCAGCCCTTAATTTTAAGGGCTAAGATGAAGTGTCTAAAATTACGTCAAAACTTGTATTTTCGGATCCGATCCCTATATATATATTTGTGTCTGTTAAGTGTTCAAATTCCAAAACAATTGATAAATAAAAGTGAAAAATGAGAAAAGTTTCAAACACACTTGCACGCATACTAACACAAATTCTCTCGTATGGGCACTGAAACCAACGTAATGGTGTGTGTTTGAGTGTGCGGGCGCATGCAGGGGGGGGAGGCATACATCTCTTCTGAAAGAGTTTGCGCAATTGCACGAGTTTTTAACTTTTTTCATTTTTTATTTATATTTTCTTATTTATTTTTCAGTAATAATATTGTCCACATGAGAAAGCTTGTGTAAGTGCGTGTATAAATGTTTGTGTTAATAACATTACTAGTGTAAAATACATTGTGAAAGAAATTGCACAATTGCATGCGTTTTTAAATATTTTTTATTTCACTTATATTTTCCTAATTGTTTTTCAGCAATAGTATAGTCCACGCACCTGACGTCACAAAAAGTAGAAAATACAAAGAAGATGACTTGTCTTCATTTTTTGGATTCAATTTGGGCCCACTATGTGGCCGATTTTGATAATCGAAATCATTCATCTTTTAGATTTTTATGCGAATATTGTTCTTGAAAATTATCAGCTCGATTCAATAAATTGCTTTAATAAAATTTAATAATTTATTATCAAAATAATAACTCGGTAACTGGACCGACTCATCTGAAAAATCAATCATACCGTTCATAAACAAGTGCCGTATTATCAAAATGATACTTGCTTCAAAAATAAACATTATAAAATCATACAACCTTATTGATCGGATCAAATTGAATTTTTTGTACAAGGTACGAATTAAGGACTAAAAAGTAATATTTTTTTTAATCATTGAAGCGAGCCCCTATTTACTAGCAAGGCTAACATGTGCTTTTCACCTTCTAGACCGTATATAGACAATTAGAAAATTAAGTATTTAAAGTAATTTTTGAAATACAATTATTTTCTAATTTAGTACTAAATCTTCTTCGCCCGTACGGCACAAGTGGCTGGCCAATGACTGTAAGCCACTTAGCACCCAAGCAGAAAGTGACTTTCGAAAAATAATATGGTATGGATACAATAAAAACCCATAAATAACTATAAAAAAAACAGAAAAATGATTAAGTGGTCATTAACAAAAAAGTTTAACAAAATTGAGGCATTTATAAGCCAAAAGCTAGAAAATTGCCAGATCCAAACAGTGCCTTGGACTCTCAAGAATGAAATTCACGGTGTCAAATTAGAGAAACTACCGTTTGTAACGTTGATAAGGTTGCACTTCCACTCGGTGTCATTAGAGCTCTGATAAAAACTTGAAATGTTACCCATAAGAGTGATGTGACAGGAACAATTCATGTAAATAAGAAACTGATGTGTCGGGCTGCGATAAAACTTTGAAATTTAAAATGTGACTCACCACAATGATGTCGGACAACTTATGTGAGTAAAAAACTGAGGTGTTAGGCTGTGATCAAGCTTCGGAACTTGAAATATGATTCATCAAAATGATGTAATAAAAACAACTCATGTGAGCAAGAAACTGATGTGTCGGGCTCTAATAAGACTTTGAAACTTGAAATAGGACTCACCAGAACAATGTGGTAGGAACAACTAACGTAGTAAAAAAAGGTTTATAAGATTTGTTGTGTATAGCATTACGCAAGGCTTCACAAAGTAACCATTAAATGCACACAAACAAAACTTTCCCCATGAACAAATCTAATTAAAACATTATCTGCTCAATATTGATATTTCGCAAAGAAGTTCATTATGGGACCCATTTAGTGGCAGGTCCCACACTACTAATGTACACTCTAGAAATGGAAACTTTACATAATAAACTACATAAAGGGGGAAGAGAGTGACAAAATGGTGGCTGATTCTCTTATACAAATGGAAACTTTACATAATAAACTATATAAAGGGGAAGAGAGTGACAAAATGGAGGCTGATTCTCTTAGACAAAAAAGCCCAAAGCAAGTGTACAATACATACATACAGCCTCTCCCTAACCCTGCTCCCCAACTCTTATTCCCAACCACCCCCAACTCAAAACCTTCATAATTAAAGGCTTAATCCGTTCTTTCACCCGTTGATTTTCTAAGCGATACATCAGATTTCGGCTTAGATCGTCCTAATCTGTCCGAGTCAGTCTCTCTACGACGACTACTACTTTCTAAATTTCTATACTGTTTAGTTTTATCAGAATTCAAAAAGCGAACACTAACCTTGCCTTCCAAATTGCTGCTCCTCTTGGGCTGTCCCGTCCAAAACCCGTCACCATCCATATTTGA
>BRYE01000010.1:18978073-19008073 GCA_030159115.1 Actinidia arguta var. hypoleuca | reverse complement strand
CTTATACTCTTATTCAAGTATCAAATGTCTTGACACAAGTGCTTGATACACTTAAAAGAGTGCAGACAATATAGACGATTCCCTAATAATGATAGGCAACCTACCAATGCTAGCCCTCCCTTGAATATCACCACCGCGAGGTTATATTAAGCGGCAAATAATTAACTTTTCTCTTTTTCTTTCACCTTTTCAGGCCAGCCATGGGTATTATGTCATCTTTACGGAAATGTAGTAGCTGACTTGTGATTACAACCACCACATTTTAAATAGAAAATAATCTCATGATATGTGATGATTGTTACCATCAATTTATTTGCGACAAGTCACTAAGACTAGGCGTTGAAAATAAATAGATAAAAAAGAAAACAATCACCAATCTTGCTTGGTAATTTTAAGAGGCTTCACGTTAGGAGGAGAAAAAGGTCGATATCTACTCATCAAGATTCCGTACTAGATGTGAGTCATGTGACATGTAAGAATCACCTCTATCCAAATAAACTAGATACAGGTTTTATTGATGGAAGGTCATTCATAATGCGGTTATACAAGCATGGACAGGGTTCCTTCAACCTCCCCTCAAATGACAGAGTGGTGCATGACAGCCACAAAATTAAGAGGACTAATCTAATTGCTTAAAAGACAACGCTTGAAGGTTCAAGAAAGTGAGAACAAAAAAGATTGAAATACAGCCAAAGGGGGTTTTCTTCTGGTTTACAAGGCTAGGGACAGGAAAACTGACTTACAAATGTCCTTGGTGATCAATAGATCTTGTGTTCAAACCGGGCTCTAATGGTGACTTAACAACCTCCATTCCAAAATTAGGACCTTAGTGATCCCCAAAGTTATTCCTATTAATTTCTAAATATATTTCTTAGAAGGAAAAAAATAATTATGATAAACTAAAATCCATTGGGAGTTGAGCTTTGGCAAGGCAAAATGTAAAACAAAAAAACGTCATAATGCCATTGAGATGTGGTTTACATGAATAATTTGAAAAACAGTTCTCTGTTTGACTGGATGTTTCACTTGAAATAAGTACATACTCATATGGTAATTTCAGTATTGGTCCATCTCTTGAGATTCAAACCTATGAGATCCCTTATGGGATTCATAAGCTATGGTTAACTAGGACAAGGCAACTATAATCTATAAAAGCCTATCACTATGATATCATAGTTTAGGGCATGCACCATACCCGCTCCTGATCCTCAAACAAGAACGCCGATCTAAGTAATAGCGTCAAATTAATAATCTCAGGTGTAAACAAGTTAAATGAAAGGTCATAGAAAAAGACTCCCCCTTCCCAAAACACACATAAAAGAAAGAAAAATAAATTTATTGTTACAGTTGAATAGTTCCTCTACAGTACCCATAAGCAGTAGTTCTACAGTTGCATGAAGACTACTTTTTCAATAGTTTGCCACTGAACAATTGCTCCAGCATCAAAGAGGCAAACCTTTTAGATTGACAATTCATTGACTGTAGATAAGAAGTAAAATAAGGGCCCGTAGTAATAACCTAGATGCACAGAAGGAAACCTTCTTGCCATCCCTGTTGGGACGGTCTGCAAAGGTTGTAATCAATGTAGGCGCAGCTTCTATGAGAAAAAAGAATTACCCACCCCAAACATGCCATTCTACCATTACCCCCATTATGTAAGCCCCGGGATCTTCAAACTGTCAAACTATCATTTTATTCATTTCTCATGACAAAAGATTCAATAGTTGTCCATCAGACTCCATCTATCAGCCAAACCTCATTGCTACCATGGCAAATTGACTCTGATGTGGCCACAATTTAGATATATTAAAAATCTACTCTCTCCCTCTAACACATATTGCAATACCTCTTCGCTTCAGATATGCACCTTCTGTATTCCAATAAAGTCACCCTATCAGTTTGTGGTATATAGAAACAAGATGTGTTGACAAGACAGGATAAGGTAAGGAGGAGAGGGGTTTAAAGAAGTTTTCAAGAATATTATTCACTGTTCAGCACTAGATTCAAGTGCCTCACTGGTTCAAGAAGGATAGGGAATGATGGTTTCTTCAGGAAAAGCAGATTAAGTTGGGATGGGAGGCAACGTTGCATACCCACTCAACTGTCATTCTATCTGTAATGTTCACCTCAGATAAGATAACACTGCAATGGGTGTTGTAACATCATGAAATACAAACTTTGTAACTATGAAACATTGAATTAGTCCATTTCTTGTCCCCATCTGGTCCGTTGCAACGCTTTATTGCCTTCATATTATATCACGAGCCATGTATTTATGAACGCATATTTTTAGTACATTTGTAAGTCCTTTATATGCATCTTAGTTAATCCTCCACCACACCCGGCCGACTGTTTTTACTTAGTGGGATAAATTATTTACTGGACATGCCCGAGTTGACCATGTGGCAGGGGTCGGCAACTCTCCCTTAACTTCTGCATCCGTTTTTAACCACTATATTTCCTTCTTTAGTCCCGAATCTCCCGCTATGGACATATTAAATTATATGTTATAAAAAGAAACAGTTTCTTCTATCCCATTTGTCATCAACTCCTACCTATGATTCTTCATAACAAGATATCAAGTTCATTCTCACCAAATTCCTTCAAACGTGAACAAGAAGAAAAGTAAACCCATGTACCAAAATCCCAGTCAAGGTCGACATGCCCAAATACAATGAGCTGAGTTATATGCAAAAATGGGGAAATTAAAATAACCAAACATCAAGCATATGAATGGATTCCTTCATGATTTCAGTGTTCAAAACCAATAATTTCACACACAAAGATCATGAGTTACCATACCAGTACCGAACGGCTTTGCACCTAGCACAGAGTTTTGTAGTGGGGAAAAAACACACGGCACACTGATTCTGTAACGGCCGAGAAATTATCTCCTGTTGACTATCGTACCCAATGGTGGCCTCAAGCTCAGCCCTGGCTGCCTCCTCCGATGCCAGAACCAAAAGCCTCTTCACCTCCTCCCTCCTCGCCACCGAAATCCTCCATTTTCGGCGGACCACAAGGCCGACCACCGGTCCCACGAACAGCACCACCAGGACCAGATACGAAAACCCTAGATCCCCTCCCACAGGCATTTATCAGCACAATGAAACCCTAATTTCACAAACATAGATCCTCCTGCAACGATCACGACGGCGATTGTCGAAATTGAGCATGCAGGTGATTCAAGCTCAGATCAGAGGCTCCATGCGAACGCAATTCTTCGCTAACACCGACATCAAAAATGAAATTCACGCATACATACGAAAAAACTAGATCACCTCCAAAACCCTAATTTCACGAACACAGATTCTCCGGCGGCAATTGCAGAAATCTCGCATGCAAGTGATTTGAGCTCCGATCAGAGGCTCAGTCTGAACGCAATGCTTCGATGACTGCGAAATAAACAGCGAATTCTATGCATAGAGGCGCATAAACACAGATTATACAAAGATTACACACGCGTTCTGTTCTTGAATCCGAGCCTCGAGTTTTTCAGATCGAGATTTTAGGGCTTTTTAGAGAGAGAAAGTGAAGAGAGTCATATTACTTTTTCTATATGTAATATTATGGGTAAATTTCACTGACCTAGGCTGAGGTGTCGATAAATACATTCACTTCCTCAATAGTTTTAAAAATATCAGTTATCTACTTATTTTTAAAATTATTATCAATATTCATTTGAGCTAATTCTTATAAGAAAATGATAAATTTGACTTAGATTTAGGATCTTTAAATTTATTTTTTTTGAATACACCCTTTAGAATAAATAAATATTATTTTTTCTTAAAATATCATTTATTTTTAAATAAATTTATTTTATTTTGATAAATTTTACTGATCTCTCTTGAAATTTTTGACAAATACAACTATATCCCTTACAATTTAAAAAAAAATACTTACTTTATTTGTTTTTGAAACTAATGTTAAAATTCCTATTGGAGCTCATTTCTATACAAAAATGATAAACTTGACCTTTTATTTAGTTTTTTTTTAAAAAAAAAATCTCAATACACCTATTAACATTAGTTTATCTTAATAGGTGCATTGAGATAAAAAAAAAAAAAAATCCTAAATAAAAGAGTAAGTTTGTTATATTTGCACAAAAATAAGTTCTAAGAAAAAATTTTGACATTAATTTCAAAAGTAAAAAAAATTAATATTACTTCTTAAACTATAAGAGAAATGACTATATTTATCAAAAATCTTAAAGAGATTTGATAAATAATTTTACCCTTTCTATTTTCATCGATAAAATAGTTTTTTTTAAATAATTGAACTAAATAGTTTACTTTTTAAGTATTCTTAATCAAAGTATACTTAAAAAATAATTTTTTTATCAATAATAAATTTTTTTTTTTAAAATGATATAAATATTTTACTCTGTAAGTGCTCTTAATCTAAACATACTTAAAAAATAAACTTTACTATTAATTTTATTTAACAAAATAAGAGAATATTTATTTATCATAATTAGTGTATTTTGAAAAAAATCAAGAGCCCTAAACATGATGGTAGTCTTGTTATTTTTTAAAAAAAAAATTATCTCTAATATAGAATCTTGATAATAATTTTAAAAATAAAAGAATAGTATTATTTTAGAAACTATAGAGGATGTATCTATATTTATCAAAGATCTCAGGGAGGTCAGTGAAATTTACCCCAATATTATGGATGGTACTAATTTAGAAATTAATTTAGTACGCTTTGAATATTAAGAATTTAATGGTTGGGGGAAAGGAATTTTGTCCTCTATCATCGAGAAGCGTGAATTCTTCGCTCAGCAGATATTCGGACCAGGTACCAACCGGTTTTCTGGGAAAACAAGGAACCGGATGTAGACCGGTGTGAATTGTTGACCCTTTTTTTATTGCTTTGCCTTTTCTACAGGTGCTATTTGTGGGCTTTTCAGTTTATTTTGGTTCGTGTTTTACTTATTAAAAAATTAATTTTATTTTATTTATTATATAAATAAATTAAATTTAAATATATTTTTAAAGTTTTTAAGATCTCAAATCGAGCTTCAACAATATATTACTCGGCTTTATAAATTTATGATGTTTCAAAAAATTTATGCTACTCAAGTTCAGTTTATAATCGACTCGAATCTCGATTAAAGACCATTCAAATCGGTTCGAGTAGTAAACAAACTAAACTTTAACATAAATTTAAAACTCGTTAAATTTTCAAATTAAGCTAAAATAATTTAGCGTTTGACTCATTTATCACCTCTATTAGTTTCAAATCAAATTCAAGTGTTGTTTTTAGTATAAAATTGAAATTAATATTTTTGTTCTCAAAAATAATTTCTAAAAAAATATTCTATAAAATTAATTATGAAAATTGAACCAAACATAATACAATTATCAAGAAAATTCACACATTATTTTATTTTTGCCAAATTTAAAAAAAAAGAAGAGAGCAACATGATTTGTACAGTTGATTGGGAGGGAATGGAATGTGAATTAGGTGGCGTGGGATCTTAAACAGCAAAGGTAGTTTTTTTTGTTGCCTAATATGACAAAGATCACCACTATTGACTATGATGTCTCGCTCACCAATCACTTTCCATGTGTGTATAATTTCAAACTTTCCATGTGTAATTGGTCTCCTTTCCAATGTTCTTCCCAAGTGCGGAGGAGATCGTGACTTTAAGCTTCAATGGATGACCACTTTCTAAACAGTAATCAATTGTGTAGGGCCATGTGGGGGTAAGTTTGGGTATTTTTTATTATTTATTTAGGATTAGGGGAGGTAAGTATTTTTTAATATTCTCATTATCCTATTTACGTTATCATATAGTTTTTCTTTTTTAGTTTGATTTTTAGGGGAAATTATTATGGAGTAATTTGTTATCATATGTGTAAGAATAATATGTGATAAATTTCCTTTCTTTTTGTTTTCAAAATTGATTATCTATTAATGACTTTTTTTAACTTTATATATGTTGTGGTGGAAAAATAGGACGAGCAACTAACAGTCAGAATTGCTCTTTACTTCGGTAACGAACCTTGGCTGAGGTGAGTCCTCTCAACCCCCTCTAGCGTGGAAATCAGATCGAGGCGAATAAAGGCTAGACAATGTAAAGATAGAGCTATAAGTGTGTATATGTAATAGTTAAATCGTACCTCATTATGGTGGAGGAATGGCCTTTTTATAGAAGGATAATTGTAGGTTGTGTTAGTATCACGGTGAGATCCCTGGAAAGATAAGTATAAAAGGATATCCCAACAATATCGAAGATAGAATAAGAAGTTGTTATCTAGAGAACATTCTGTAATTATAGGCGGCGTGATGAAACCCCTCATGGAGATAGGTTCCTTATGGAGATGGAGTCCTCGTGAAGATGATCTTTGATTTGGCGAAATAACCAACCTCGTCCCATAACGAGATGGAGAACGCTAGCGAACTCTCAATTGAAATGATTAACTGGTACAACGACATGCTTGGCGACCAAGTTTGCCATAAGGGGCAATGTGACCCTATTAGACAATGTTCTTCACGTCCATTGTAGGTGGTGAATTTACCTCACATCAATATAGATATCATATATATGTTTTAAAATAATATTATAATAATATTATTATAACTTGAAACCATTTGAAGATTTTTTTTATGATAGTTTTTACATAATCTTGAATCATTTCAGAAATTTGAAATGCATGGCTTATAAAATATTTATGGTATGATAACTTTATCATAAACAAATCAATGTCTAGTTTGTAAAAATTATTTTACTATGATATATTATTATAGTTAACCCATTGACTAGTTCATAATAAGCTGTTATGATAAACATATCAGAATCAAATCAATAGCTAGTTTATAAAATATTAAGTTATAACAAATTTATTATAAAGAATTCAGTGTTTGATTTAATAGATTAGGTCGGGTTAAGGGTTAAATCATGTAATTTGGGTTAAATCAAGATAAACATTTCAACTTTATTTTTTTCACGCCTTCTTCTTAAACTTATCGTTGTCATTATTTTTTTCAATATCGCCATCTTCTTTTATCGGCATCGTTTTCACGGTACCGAAACTTCTGTAGTAGCTGTTTCTCTCGACATTACTTGCTAAGAGAGAGAGAGAGGGAGAGAGTTTTTAATTAGAGAGAGCATTACTCTCAGTTGACAATCCCATTCGGAATTTTTAATTATACGCGTCCTAATCACATCTTGTTAACATTTTTATATTCTAAAAAACACTAATGGGCGTTAAGAGTGAATTTATTTTAAATTAATAATGTTATCTTTGTATGACAATGCTACAGAAAAAGATTAGGAAAATGTTCAGAAACAGCTAGTCACCGTCTCACTACTATGTTTGCATTGGGGACTTTGTAATTAGAAGAAATTTAAAAAAGGGTAATTTTCGCTGATCTTCGGAGGTTTCTGACAAATACAATTGTAATTTTTGAAATAAAACTAATCTTTTTCACTTTAGAAATATTATCAAGATTTTTATATGAAACTATTATTTTTGAAAAAATAACAAGATTGCTCTTATATTTAGAGCTTCTAATTTGTTTTCTCAATACATAAATTAAAATAAATAAGTATTATCTTTTTTTAATTTAATTATATTTTTTTAAAGTCCGTTTAGATTTGGAGCACTTAACAAACTTTTATTTTTAAGTATATTTTGATTAGAAGTACTTAAAAATTAACTAGTTAAATAATTTTAAAAAAAATACTTATTGATACAAATTAAAATGGAGTAGTTTATAAATAAATTGTGTCTTAAGAAGAAAAAAAATATTTATTTTAATGGATGTATTGCAAAGTGAATTTTGAAAGCCCTAAATGTAAGGATAATCTTGTTATTTTTATACAAAAATTAGTTTTAAGAGGCGTCTTATAATAATTTTAAAAAAAATTAATATTATTTTAAAAACTATAGGGGTGCTGGTTATATTTATCAGAAAACTTAAGGGAGGTTAATAAGATTTACCCAAAAAATGAAAGAAAAAAGATTCCCCTTGTGGAAATTGACAAAATCATGTCACATATGTAGTACCTTTTGCACATGTTCATCATCATTCATTAAATAACATATTTACGCATGTTCGTCATAATTCAGATAAAAAATAATAAATTTTATTATTTAGACTAATTATTCAAATATTAGATCATTATTATAATTTGCTCTAAGAACACTACATAATTTCTCCATTAACCACCGCTCAATAGGTGGTGGTTAATTAACAAAATCGATAAAATACAGTCCGACAATGATAATACAACATGCCCATGATATTTACAAATAGTGTATCTATAGGTTTGGTTTGTTCCCAAGTACATGGTCCATAAAGATTGAGTGAGCCCACCAGTACAATTGGCCCATGGGATTCAAACAAGTGCAATCACTCATCAAAGGCAGAGGCAAATAGGCAATAATGCATATGCAATACAAATACAGGAGCATCCATATGCAATGACCCTTCAGTGCCTACCCATTATTCACCAAATTGTCCTCATTTTGCTGTTGTATTCAACCAAGATTGCTTTTGGGGGATGAATCTCACTCTCACACACAAGAGTCAAAAAGGGGTAGCACCTAAAAAAATCTTCCTTGTAGCCTCTTTGATGTACCTAACCAATCATATTATTCACTAGCGGGGCAGATGAAAGTAAAGATAAAGTTTTATTTGAATTGACCTAACTCAAGAACTAATAGCACTTAGAAGATTTCGAATATGAGACCTGGGAAGATAGTAAACCTCCAAGTCTCAGGCTTAAAACACTAAGCCAACTCTGGGAGCTTAATTTCCTTTTAGAGTATCTCCAACCCAAAAGTCACTAAAACTTCATTTTGGAGACTCAAAATAATAATTTAAAATCAAAAAGTATATTTGAAGACCTTTACTATTGATGGTAAGTCCAACCCAATCCTTAATTTTTACCTCTATATTTTTAAAAACTCAATTATTCAACACTTTCTCGTTAAAAATTTAAATTAGAAATTCTCAAATGGTTAGATCCTATACCTTTTTTCCCCGATAAAATCCTTGACCCAAATTCAACCTTAATATTTCTAAAACGTGTTTCCTTTAAAAAAATTACTATTTACATTATTTTCTAACACATTTCTCTTATTTTTTAAAATGAGTAAGGTTGGTAAACGGACCGAACGGTAAAGTGTTCAAGTTTGTTTTGAAAACTTAATGGGCTTTGAAAATATGTGCGAACTTGGTTTGTTTATTAAGCGAACCAATGTCAAATGAGTTTTAATCAAACTGATCACAAGTAGCTCTAACTTAACTATTTTAAGCATTATAAGCTTGGTTTGAAAACTTAAGAAACTTAAACATGTTCAAGACTGGTTTCTTTAAGGAACAAATTAATCTTAAACAAGTTTATAACGAGCCGAATACGAGTCAAAATCGAGCAGATCGGTTCGTTTACCCCCTAAAAATGAGTGTATATTTATTTCAAAAAATTCAACCACATATAAGTATACATTGCCAATATATTATCTCTATTTTCTTTTATGCATTTGCTCGAACACGCGTTTCCTTCTTTAAAGTGCGGGAATGAGTTAATTTCCTAGTAACAACATTCCAAACGTCCCAATAGAAACAATGCATTGAAATTTCTCAGCAACCTTCTTGTCTGTTTGCTATCCTTTTTTTCTTTCTTGTTTGCACCTTTTTGTGTTGTCACCGTGTGGTAACCAAACCCATCTTTTGGGTTAGAAATTTGGATTGGATACTCTGAAATATAAAATCACGTCATTTTGAAGTGGTTCTAAAGTGTATAAAATGATGTCATGTTATATACTTAAGAACCAAAATGACGTCATTTTGGTTGTTAAAATAAAACGACGTTGTTATGTGATTAATTAAAACGGCGTCATTCGTTTTGGTCTTTAAATATACAAAATAATGTCGTTTTGTACATTTTAAGGCAACTCCACCGAAGAAAAACTTGAGAGGATCCAAACTCTAGAAATTTATCACATATGCGCCTAAAATAAAAAGCTTTCATTTTCATTATATTTCCATTGTAGCTCAAAACTGTTATTTTAAAATAATAATCTATGTGAAAGAAGCCTATTGGGTAGAAAATGATGATTTAAAAAAAAACTAGTTTTGTTTTGATAATTGCAATATGGTTGCAACTCATAAATTTTATAAAGGCCCGCCCGTTTGGAATATATATAACTGTTTTGGTTTATGAGTTTTTTCATTTTTAGTTATTTTTTTTTCGCTGTTTGATTCAAATTTTATAGATTTTCAGTTTCTCTTGATGAAAAATGTCTGGAAAAAAATTGAAAAAATATTCAATAAAGACAAAAATAATTTATTTTAGTAAATATAACTATTTTCGTCTTTAGATAACTTTTTTTTAAATTAGATGATAATTTTTTACAACTTCGAACTCCTCTCGTCAAAATGCATCGAAAAAATATAATATTTTGATCAAAAGCTGAAAAAGTTAAGTAAAGGTGAAAAAAGTCAAAAATCTAAGCAACAATATTTTCAAAAAAAATTGATTCCAAATGGGGCCAAAGTATTAATCTCTCACAAAGTGATAACCCCACATGAAGACACGTGATGAGGGACCGTCGACTATGTTGAGGATTGATAGTTTATAAGTTAAGTAAAGATGAAAAATCTCGAAAGTCAAAGCAGTAATATGTACAAAGAAATTGATTCCAAAGGGGACAAAAGTATTAAATCTCTCACAAAATGATGACCTCACATGAAAAAACGTTGTGAGGGACCTTCGATTCTATTGAGAATTGGTAGTTTATAAGTGAAATAATTGACATCTATAAACTTGAGCTCCCTTTGGGTAAATGCGATTAACTATTTTAACGAATGTCTAAGAAATTTAACTATTTTAACAAAACGCGTCCTTTGAAAAAGGTAGGATTGTTAGAGTTGCAACGGATTACGACATTTTTTTGGACTAAACTAAGAAAAAAAGGAACCGTGTCCAACTTTTATAGCTAGGCCAAACAGACCAACTTTTTATGGATATTTTTTTTAATCCAAAAATGAGTTATTTTAGCTAGCCAAACAGGCCTTATTCATTCAAAATAAGAAGGGGTTGATGAGATGGGTCTTTGCATACCTGGGTGTGGGTAACGGTAACGCTTGATTCTCTTCTATTGGGTGAAGATGGCCTTTGGGAAAGCCCATGGGCTTCTCTCACTCACTAAACACCGCAAGGCCCATATATGGCTCTGGACCGGGATAAGATCGAGCCTTGGGCCTTTCCTGGGCCAGGCCTGAGTGAGCTTTTTCTCAAGCCATTGTTTTTTATACACACCGCTTTTTCAAGCAAAACCAAACCAAAAAAGTAGGGTAAATTTCACTAACCTCCCCTGAACTTTCCAAAAAATACAAACACCTCTCCTATAGTTTAAAAAATAACACTGAACTCTTTTATTTTTGAAACTAATATCAAGAATTCTAATGTACTTTTTTTTTGCAAAAATGATAAATTTTCCATTTGATTTAGAGCTTTCAAATATTCTTTCTCAATACACAATGAAAATAAATATATATTCTCTTTTTTTAAAAAAATACATTTATTTATAATCTATTCTATTTGTATTTTTTTATCAATAACTAATTTTGTAATATTAATCGATTCTTTTATAACTATTTGCCAATTCTTTTGAGTGATTAGAATATTTTAGCATTATAACTAACAGTTATTCCTGTAGTCTTTTTTCCCCCCTCTTTTGTAATTCTTTCGATTTCATTTCTGGTTGTGCTGGTTTTATCAATTTGATCCTTTACTTATTTTTTTCTGACAGTAATTTTTTTTGTACACTCACTAGATTTAATTTGAGTTAGAGTTTTTTTTTTGTGTGTACGCTTTCTTTTCGGTCACTATTTCTTTGCTCGTCTTTTTTTCGACTTTGAATTATGTCCTAACGACCCCACTCCTAATCTTTTTGAAGCAGTATAGAAATGAAATGTATTAGCATGATTATCACCTTGAAAATAAAAAGGTACGCTATGGATACTTCGACTAACAAATAATTTTTTATTCTCTTCAAAAAAGCCCTGAATGTGGAGTCGATTAAAGGTTTCAACTAAAGAATTTAGAAAGGATTCACATATAACTTGTGACTAGGTATCGACAAAAATCCAGTTGTTTCAAATTGTCTAGTAACTTAACCTCACTTTCTCTTGCTTTTTTTTCTTTTTCCTTTTTTTTTTTTCTTGATTTTGATTCAAGTTTCAATATTTATCTACATCTTAAAAAGTATCTTCTTTAGTCTTTCCATCTTGTTTTTTTATCTTGGTTCAAGTTCGTGTATTTTTCTGCAACTTCAAAAGTATCTTCTTTAGTCTTTTTATTTTTACATTGATTCAAGTTTGGGTATTTATCGATATCTTCAGAAGAATTCTCTATATGAGTACTCTGAATAGATAGACGTTTGTATCTTCTTGAACGAATCTTGAGATCTCTTCATCTTCGTACTTGTCCTTACATAAATTTTTGCTCAATGATAAGTTTATATAACCATCGAGGGGTTATTTTACCTAATTTTTTCTTTAATTTTTCAATGACGTCCTAGTTGTAATAGAAACCAACTTCTTAAATGTAGATTAACGTTTTAATTATGTATTTTTTTTTAATTATCCAACGATAGTTTTCGTAAAAATAAAGAACGTCTTAATTGCAATTTTGATTTTTTTCTATTATCTTTAAGAATTTCTTTTTCTTTACTAACCTTTCTCATTTATAACTTTAAATCTTTCTAGAGGTATTGAGTCTTTTCTTAATTTTGCACGATATGACCCATTTAAGAAAGAATCCTATTTTTCGTAAAAATATTCTTCTACAAAATAGGTCTTCCGAATTTTTTTTCTAACCTTTTTTTCAAGTATATCCATATACTTAAAATGTTTGTCTCTATTTATATTTATAGCCCGCAATCTTTTATTTATAACTTTAAATATAGTTATCAACTCGTTCTTTATATTGTTACAGTTTATCAGAAGAAAGTTTTTCTATTATATATAAGGATGTATGCTATATTTTTTTGTATTCATTTGAGTCAACTTGATAAATTTAGCAGAAACGCAAAATATATTTTTTTTCCCATAACTTCGGCATATATAAAAAGAATATAATGACGTTATTTCATATCTTACTGTATTTTCAAATCTATAATTTTTTATGTATTGCAATGGTCAATTCCATCTATTCAAATCGAAAAGAAGAATTATAGGAGATTTTTCCGATTGAAATTTTGATTTCAATTGAGACAATTTCTATTTTATTGAAAATATTTCTATTTTTTATTAAATTTGAATTTCTTTAATTTTAAAAATAAAAATTTGAAAATGAGGCTATTTCTATAGCATTTCCCTTTATGGAATTCAGAGGAGAGTGGCCCACTTGCCAATAGCATTGCTGTTAACAGCTCCTAATTCAACTCATATCAAAGAAAAGTCGGAACGATTTGTAGAGAAGGCGACGCTCTGATACGAATAGTTTTTACCAAACGATGTCTGGAAGTCTCGGATGCGTGATCGTGGCCGTCGACGGCAGCGAAGCTAGCATGAACGCCCTCCGATGGGTTCTCGACAACATCAGGCTCCGATCCCCTGCTCCCGACTCCGACTCCGACTCCGGCGGTCACTTCGTGATCCTCCACGTCCAATCGCCGCCGTCCATCGCCACCGGACTCAATCCCGGCCCCATCCCCTTCGGTGGTCCCAGTTAAGTGTACGCGCTCGAGTTTGTTCGCTTCTCTTTGAAATTATATGTAAATAGTGTTTTGATCTTTTAGTGTTCTTCAATTTACTTATCTGAGATTTGATTACTGATAGCTGTCTTAATTGAAATTTAAAGGCGATTTGGAGGTACCTGCTTTCACTGCCGCGATTGAGGCTCATCAGAAACGGATTACTCAGGCTATCTTCACTCATGCTCTGCAGATTTGTGCCGATAAGCATGTTAGGGCTCGTTTTCTTCTGTAAACCTATGTGCTTATATATATATATATATATATATATATATATATATATATATATATATATATATATATATATATATATATATGCACACACACACACACACACTAGCGGGAATGCACACGCTTCAGTTATTATGAATGTGACCGTTATTGTGAATGTGCCTCAGTTACGTGCAATTATTTATTCTTTTGGAAAACTGATTTTTGTAAGGATATTTTAGGTAAAAAAAAAGTTTTAGCAGACTTCAATTTGTGTCTACGCCAAATCCGTTGTTGGTTTTTAATAACAGCATAGATACATTCATACATATATACATTTATATAATTCATTTGTAAAATTTGATTAAGGTCTTTGATGTGTTTTGTTTCTACTTTATTGGCTTTGCATGGTATCACTTGACACTTATTACAAGTTAGCCTTTTAGTTATGGAATTTTAGATTATTAGCTTAAATTTTTTAAAATAGACTGTAAATCTGTTAGTGTTTTGAGACAAAAAGTTTGATCTGTTTAGTAACAAGCTCCCAAATGTCCTTTTGTCTATACGTAAATTAAGTGGAAATAGTTTTCTCTTTTTTGTGGATACATATTTTAATAGTTTCAAGCAAGAAAAAAGCCTACAAAACTGAGCACAAAAAAAATACCACTATTTTTTTGCTAAAAGAGCTAAATAATTGGTAATTGAATATTGATATCAAACGCCTTTAGTCAGTTTTATTTTTTAAGAAAATAAGCTAAATAAGTTATATTTTCTAGTACTAACAAACAGATTCATTGTCAAACTGGCTCTAAAACGATGAAGGAAATGGTATGCAAACGGACAAAATTTATGATCTTTTCTTAATCACTAATGTGGTAGGTAGGTTTGGTATTTGAAATGAAACTTACTAAAAAATATGATAGGAACAACTCGTGTGAGTATGAAAAAATGTGGTAGGAACAACATTTTGTTGTTTGTATAACATTACTCAAAGATGTAACCATTGAATTTGTCATCTCTTTGTTAGTTCTGACATGAAAGGTATTTGACTTGCAGGAGTTACCTCATTGCAAAGGAGCTAACAATAGTTGCTTGTTACCATTTAAAAGAGTGTCATGGGCTAATCAAAGATTTTGTTTTTTCCATTTGTTTTATAGGTGAAAAATGTTAAAACCCAAGTGATTGTTGGGGATCCAAAGGAGAAGATATGTGAAGCTGTCGAGGAGTTGCATGCTGAACTGCTTGTCATTGGGTCCCGAGCCTTTGGTCCCATTAAAAGGTATGACTCCTAGTTTGAAAATGAGACAGTGTTTTGTTTACGTGCTTGGATGCGTAGGATATGGTAACTCGACTGTACTTTATGATAGCATTTACTGCGATGAATGGAGCCAGGCAAGAAAACTGCAAATAATGGGCTACAAGTTGAAGGTATATGATGTAGAATTTGTGAAACACGGTTCTTCGAGATTCTGATATTATTCATGGTGAGTAAATTAACAAGATATATAAGTTATATGAGTTGTGAAAAATTTATACCTTCAGGTTGTTTGGTATTATTGTTTGGTGTTGACAGTGCTGGATAATACAGTGGGGAAATGTTTTTGCTAGTTCCTGATAACAATTAATATTTGTGTACTCAGCCTATGATGGTTCTAATTGAACACAAACAATTAGCAATTACAGTTGCCCTTTCTGATTCCAGTAAGTGTTCCTCTTGGAAACAATGAGCATCCCAGAAGAAACTCAGAAATGGACAGGCATTGTGTCAAGGGGAATATGCCACTTGTTAAGACAATAATGCCACATAGGACTTTAGGATTTTTAGTTTGTACAACCATTTCTTCTTGATTCAGCAGTGCAAGTGACACAACTCTCAACCATAGCATGAACCACAGCTAGTGGCGGAGATAGGATTTTAAGCTAGAAGGGGCGCATGTTAAAGAATAATAGCGAAGCCATGAACTTAAGATAGAAGCACTTATTAATCACAACTTGAAATTTCTTTCCATAATCAACCACAATAAGACATTATTGTGCTTAAAAATTTATTATTAAATACACAGCTTTCTAATGTATACTTTTACAAAAGTTTCTGACTAGAAGCACAAAAAGCTTAAGCATAATACATATACTTTTATAATTGACCTTGAAGAGTTTTCATCTTGGGAAATATTTACATATTGGTATGAATATCAATTTCATTAAAAACGTCTATGCATGCTCTGTTGTACACCACCAAGTTATCATTTGATTGCTCATTTAGTTATGCAACTGATTCTTTACTACAATCATTGCTGAAAATATCATCTCGATATGTGGGACTCTTCTTGCAAAAATGAAAAGTATTGTGAGCCTTAATTGATTTAGGATGGGCACTAGATGTACTTATGTAGGGAATAAATGGGAGATTCAATTTTTATAGGGGTATAACTATAATTACTGAAAAAGCGAGGGTGGTCACGTGCCCCTCCTGGGCATGAGCTCCCTCTGCCCCTGACCACAGCCCTCTTGGATGCTATGGCTGAGAGATGTGTAGTGTTCTTGGATTTCCTGAACTGACTTGACTCGCTACTTCTGGTACCATGAAAATGTGTTCTTCCCTCTTTCTTTTCTAACATTGTCAGGTTTATGTGATGCAAAGAGTTTCAACACGCGCGCCCACCATCCACCCACCTATATATATGTATGTATGTATTTATATATGAATACGTATATATGTAGTAAGTGCAGCAGTGGTCTGAAATGCAGAATACCTAGCATTTTAAAAGAGATTTCCCAGTAATCCAGGAGAACATGATTGCTATGATGGCAATCCTTGATTTTTCCTCGTCTCCTTGCAGAATGTTTCTGGGAAGTGTAAGCAGCCATTGCTCAAACCATGTACCATGCCCGGTGACGATAGTGAAAGGTACTTTGACAAGCCATTCTTGGTATGCATTTTAGTGATCATTCTTGAGCACGTTTAGCAGTACTTTGTATTAGGCTTTCTACTTCGTATCTTAGATTTTGTTCTGGCAGGGTTGTGGGTAATAGCACTATCTACTTTTTTTTTCCAGATCTTGTCTTATAAATAATAATGGGAATTTTTCGTCATATTGGAACACTGATGTGGCATGTAATGATGCTGTTTTGAGCTCTTGAGTCCTGCATCTATTACTTACTCTGTGATCGGTTTGTCAAGCTGTGCTACATTGTTCTGATATATTGCAGCCACATCTATATGCTGATGTCCATTCATTTCAGAAAACTTTCCTTTCTTATTGACAAAAATGAACATTTAGTAGATCAAAAGTATTGAATGCAAGAAGTTAGGCTCTCTATGAAAAGCACATAAGATGTTTACAGCAGCAACTTCTTGCAAGAATACCACTCGTTATATAGATATAGAGAAATATACATGCAAACGCTTGTCATTTACAACAATGCCGTAAAATAAAAGTATGCAAGACTAGCTATCGTCTTGCAAAAATACTGTCCACTTTTCTTTTTTGTCACATGTCTAAGAATGAACCATGAATTCACACATTCTAATTCCTAAGCTAAATTCAGGACTTAAAAACTTTCCTGCCACCTGCTGGGAATGCACCCCTTCTCAGTGGTCTTTCACTTTGTTTTCCTTGCCCCCTTATCTTTCTTCTTTCCTTAAAGATGCAACCATAATCCTGGGAGCTTTCACATTTCTGTAGCTGCTATTCTATTATGCTGTCTTTTTAAGTACTCCCTCTGTCCCATTTTGTCTGTCCACTTCTCCCTTTTTATATGTCTCAAAATGTTTGTCCACTTTGAAAGGTCAAATACCAAAATATTGTAGACTTTCCCTTTTGCCCGTTCAATTTTTAATTGATGTGACAAAATCACTTTTTCACTTTTAGGTAATCTCAAATTGTTGAAAGGTAATTTGAAAAAGTTAAAACTTTTAAAGTGTGGGATCATTGTCTCCTTAAACAGTTGGATTCCCTATAATGGACAAACAAATCGGGACAAAGGGAGTATTTTTTTTTTTGGAAATTGAGAATTCAAATTTCTTTTAGGCTTTCTCCTACTGAGGTTTTGATACATGCTGATAGTTTCTTTGAACAAAATTGTGGTTTTGATAATTTGGCCTTGAAATATTCAGTGTAGTACTTGTTTTCTAGATGAATTTATTTTTAGATTGTCACTCTATCTGCTTTGTTATTTGATTCTTATGTCACCAGCCCTTGAGCCTTATTTTCCCAAATTCTTATTGTCTTGAAAAAAAGGCCTATTTAGTGTGATCTGTAGATGCTTAAATTCTCATCATATGTTACTATCTCAGGTTAAACCGGATTAAAATAATCTTCTAATGATGGAGTGCTTGTCTGTGGTGAATCCTGCTCGGCTGAGCCAGATTCACATTGCTTAAGGTTACTTGTTGACCATCAATTCCTTCTGTTATTACTTCAATAATCTCTGGTGAGCAGTTTTTACAGGAAGAATCTGAGTGTGGATTCTGTTGCTCTGTTGTTGTTTTTGTACATTGGTTGTTTGCTGTTTGTTGTACACGAATTATTCTGTCAAGAAAATTTGTTGTGGCTCTGGCTCTTCAGACTTTGTTTCTGTACATTTCCAACAGCGATGTCTCTTGTAATTTTCTTAAATAGATTTCCATTATCAGTTATTATTGGTTTGGATGGTTTGCAAATGGGCTTGAGTTATATATTATTTTGCTCAATTTTTGGCATTAACTGCTTGCATATTGATTCCTATTTATCACTAGAGGAGAGCACTCTCTTTTATTGACTTTCACTTTCCTCGTTTCTTTACCTTTTTACATTTGTGCTATAGGTGTGTACACATGACCATGGTTCAATTTGGGACTATTTTCTTTGTTTTGTGAAGCAGAAATCTATTCAGAGAATTTCCCATAATTGGGTTGAATTTGGCAATCTATGACTATGATGAAGGTGCATATGTTCCATTAGTGAAAAGTTCACCCAGTTTATTCTCCCTTAATGGAGTCTGGTAGGGGTAGAAGGGGTCATAATTCAAGTTATTTAGTATTATTTTGTACGTGCTATAAATAAAGTCAAACTCTTTTAAAGCAATTTGAAGATCTCCTTTTGATTTGTTACTAAGTAGTCTGTTTGCATGCTCATCCCTAGAGTTGATACTTGTTGCTAAGTTGCCCATTTTAAAAGTTCAACAGCAGTTCATCATATCTCTGGGACAGACAAACACCACTTTGTAATTTTTGCTAAGTGCTCCTCACAAAACTGACTTTTGAATTGCATACTCTTTCCACGCCAATCATGCATCTCAAGCTCGAGGTTCAATGATGGAAAGCTCTCTCATTTGCTCGAGCCTTCAAAATAAAGCTATCTATATGCGAGCCTATAGGTAAATGGTTGTTTTCTTTCCCCCCTTTTTCTTCTGGTTCTTGTTGGGAACATTTATCTGATCACAAGAATCAGTTATAATAAGGAAAACTTCAAAGGAATGGTCCAAATGTTTCTGTTGTCGATTTCTTTGTCGTGTACGCATTATGTTACTTGGAGTGCACGCCTTATTTCTTGCCTTCTTGGTGGTTTGTTGCTCGTACAAGCATGTATTGATGCAAGCATAGTCCATTGTAGTGTGAGTTATAAACTCAAAAGATACTTAATACTGTTTTTTGAGTTGGAGTACTCTTCGCTAATGTTTTGTCTGTTAGGAAAGCTCTGAAACAGCTTCTTCTATGACACAAGCCACTAACTTGAGGCTATGTTGAGAGAACACACATCAGAAAACGCTTTCACAAAATGAGAGAACACAACTGTGAAATGAGAGGAGTTGCACTAATTGAACTTAAGTCGAGACTTGAGAGAGACAAGATGGTTTAGTCATGTTCCACGCCCACTGTAGATGTAACTGTGGGAAAGAATAGAAAGATCAATACGTTGGAGGGGAAACCCTAATCGGCATGGAATGTCTTAGTTAAAAGAGATGTGAATTTATTTAGTTGAACATGTAGCCATTAATGCATAGAATAGCGAACAAGGATTCATATAACCGACCCCTATTTATTAGGACACAATGCTTAGTTTGGTTGGGCTATGTTGACCAAGTTACTATAGATTCAAGAAGAGGTACTTCATTGTTGCAGTTGGTAGATTTCTTCAACCATATTTATGTATCAGTGTAATGCTACAAACAGAATTGGTGGACAAATACAAAATGATGTGGCCTTTTTGCAATCATTTCATTTCAAACCAAAATAGCTATTGATTGTGGCTTGTAATTTCAATAATATCACTGTCATATCATTTTAGACGGATTTATTTACAACACCGCTGTTTTTTCCTAGATAAGAATAATAATCACATGCAGGGAAGTTAAAAGGACAACTACTAGATCCTCCAAATGCTGTTTTTCCAATGCTTCCATCTACATGAGAACAGATCTGCAACAGTTTCTTCTACCTCTTCTCAAACCTTGAAGCATATGCAGAAAACAGGTAAGAGCTCTGAGATCTCATTGAGTAACATATATCCTCTTTATCATATAGGCTGTGGTCCATAGAGCAGACAGGACTTGGCTGTCCGAAACTGGCACTAGCTGACGGCACCCAACTCAGTCCAATTGTATTTGGATTTGAAGAACATAACGGCCCGTGACCTCAATGTGGCCTCACACACAAAAAAAAAATCATTGAGGAGAGAGTTGATTTGGAAACCCTTGTCTTTGTTTGATGATTCTACTGTCCTTTCTCTTTTCGTGAGTTTACGTCTTTTTCAGTGCCCATCATTCAAGCACTTATCCTGATTGTGTATGGATGCTTTCTTTCTGTCGATCACAACGACGAAGAAAGCACTAATCACTTCTGTAGTTTAACTAGCATGAACTTTAACCCAGTGTTATTAAAGGCGAGAGACGCATTAAGGTGTGCAACTTATCGAAGCGAGAAGCATGTGATCAACATTAAAAAAAATATAATATACGTTTAATAGATGAGATAAGACGCAATTCATTAAAATAGCAAATTACAAATGTCTTATAAAATATAACCAAAAAAAAAAAATTAAAGTAGTAAATCATCCAATTATCATATAAATAATAATAATAATAAAAAAAAAAGAAAGTAAAAAAAAAAAAGTACTGTGCAATAGTTCTTTTGTGGGAGAATAAAAAGAAAGAGATAAGAGACAGAGAAGAGAGAGAGAGAAAGATGAGCGGCGCTTAACTTTGTGCGACGGCGATGACAATCAGATCTGAGTTTCGACGACGAACAGATTTGAGAATCGCATGAGGCGTGCGCCTCATCGAAGTGGTTGTGTTTCACCCATGTCGAGGCGCCGTGTGTTCACCTCATTGCGCCTCGCGTCTCAAGACGCTGAGTCGCGCGCCTCTAACAGTTTTAACATGCTACTGAGTTATTTTGATTTGATGAGAAACTGTACATTTTGGGAGATTGCTATATTCTTACCTGAATCTAAACAATCTCAGAAAAAGCTATAAAAGATAGTGAGTGTAAGTTTGTCTTTTTACGACATTTAGGAGGGACGAGTACATCGTAAAGATTATGCTGTAAAGATTATGCTGTAGTTGACACAACTATTTCAAGTTTGTTATGCCCTATGTATAACCTTTTTTTTCAACCTTTCTACCGAAATTCATATAATTTTACCTTTTAAGTTGTATTTGAATCAAGAATTTGACGAGAACATTGTATAGTGTTTTTGATATTTCGAAGCATACCTAAGCTAAAATGGAGTTTTTTGAATTCCAAGTTGTTTTGTAGAGAAATTCTGATTGAATTTGGGAGTAAGTGCATGCCCCGTAAGTGCAATACTGGTTTCACATCGGCCTAATGATGTGGTCAGACCTTTCATCTTATATTGTCGAGAAGATAACTCATGCAACAATTTAGGTTCATTGGTAGCCACATCACATTAATTTTATAATTTATTCTTAAAATCATATTTATTGTAGCTATTGATGTCCAATTGATTTAATTTTTTTACTTGAATGATCTATTCAACAAGACTTACAAAATTAGCGGTTTTATTCTTATAATTGAACCCGTGAAATGCTCACATGACACTAACAACACGATAACGTGCCTACTACCCCAAACCCATTTTGGTTGCAATTAGAATGCTAGTAATAGATGCAATAATGGTTTGTATTCTATTTATTGTGTTTTGAACCTATATTAGTGATGTTAGGGTTTGTGTTTTAAATTGTTTTCCGAATTATATTTGACAAGGAAATTATACATATTTAGTAATGATATACAAACAAAACATTTACAGACTGAATGATGTGTTAGAACAATAATTTAGCTTTGGACTGATTGTGCAATTGTATGACATTGTTCGTTCTTGTGACCTTATTTTTCTTGCTTTGACCTTTTGTCCTACTAGGCTATATAATTGCTTCTTTCATTAGATTAATAGTGAAAATGCCTATTTTTGCATGTGAGTGAGGGTGTGGGGTCAATGTCATATTTTTTTTATCAGGCTTTGGGATCCTAACATACCAGTGGTTTCACTCAGTAGTGGGCCCGGACCCCAAAGTCTTTGTATGGGTGATTCTATTACCACCCCTGTTTCTCAGTACACCCTTCTCCATGTTTCTATTTTTCTAATTTTTGTTACTTCATTGAAATACCAATACCAAAAGAATAGACTTAGGTGGTTTGGGCATACGTATCATAGGTCTATTGATTTAGCAACAAGGAGAAGTGATATGATAATTAGTAACGACAACACTAGATAGGGATATACCAAAATTAACACTGATTTCGGTAGTAAAAAATGATATGATATTGAATCTTAGTAAGCATTTAACTCTTAATAGAGCGTAAAAAATTTCATGTAGCCAACTCCAATTGATTGGGACAAATGCTTAATTTGATTTGGTTTATCAATTTACGATTTTACCTTTTCTTAAAAGCCACATAACCCAACCTCAATCACCACAATCCACCACTATCGTTGCGCCCTGCCACCCCTTCACTGACCATCGTTGCCGACACTCCTCACACTTGCCCTCACTTTTGTAGGCCCTTCCATTGCGATAGTCTTTGTTGGTGCCTCTACCCCCTTACTCTTCCATAGCCAATCACAACCTCCTAACCACCACCAGCCTCCTTGCCACCACTGTTGCCCCATCCCCCCGTTTCCATTCACCCTCAAGCCCAACCCACCAACCCCAACACCCCCAACAGGTTGATAAATAGAGGTGACGATGACGACCTTGGCATAGCAATTCTGCACCTCGAGCTTGACAGTGATAGCCATCTCATTGGGATGACTTCATCAATCTTCTTCAGGGAGCTCTCCTCGTCGGCCTCGCCGCCATGATGCAGATGTAGAGAGGGATTGAGGTTGTAAGAGGCTGGAGTGGGGAAGAGGCAACAACAATAGCTGGAGGTGGGAGGGAAGCTATCGCAAGTGGTGGTTGGGGTTAGGATTTAAAGGTTGAAAATGAAAGTAATAAAGATAAATTTGGATGTTTTGAGGAAAAAAAGAAATAGTTTAATATTTTTTAATAATGTACTAACAAAAAGGGGTACTTAGAAAAGAAGGAGTGCAAATAGAAGGACCCCCTTGGCCTGCCCGTGACCGACCGTATCTTGTGGTGGACCGGCGCTTGTTGACAAAATTCCAGTTGTTCCCGGATTCTCTATAGAGATTATACACTTCACGAGTTGTTCTTACAAATCCATCACTTTCATCAATGAAAATGTTCCTCAACGTCTACATTAATTACAATCATGACACTACTCTGCATGCATGGAACTACAAATAATCGATATGATGTTATGCCCCGTTTGGGGAAGTTTATTTAGCTCACTTTGAACAATATCAAGCTATTAAAAGTTGTATTGTTCGGTATAATTATAAAAGTCTATCACTAATTCAGTTGGCTTTCTTTTGTTTTTTTCTTCATTATCAAAGAAGAAAAATCTTATTTAGCCAATACATTTTATTAAAATAGCCAAAATTTACAAAAAAAATAGCTCTCCCAAACAAGAGCCTAAATTATCAAGATAATGATTAGATTTGGGTGGGTCTAGACATGTCAAACGTGTCGGGCTGACTAATTTATTTTTGTTCTGACCGTGTTTTGTATTGTGTCCATTTAATAAAAATTTAAACTTGACATGACCTATTGATCCGAACAGGCACATCACCGTGCTCGTGTCTTGTCCAGACTATTATAATCATGAAGTGCTTGTGCTTGTGTCAGTGCAGTCCAATTGACAACTCTTAATGGGTCTGAGTCTTGAGATATGATGATTAATTAGATTTGGAGTTTTAAGGGGTGGACCTTTAATATGTCTCCATTCAGTTTTGTGGAGATCTAATAAAGCAGGAAGAAGAAAAACTCATGATGGAAGTATCGAAACATTCATAATTTGGTTTAGAAATTTATGCAAAATGGACAAATAATATTAAAAAAATCATAGAATGTTTAGGTTTAGGTTTGGATTTTGGTTTGTCCTTTCAAACCATAGAAGTTTCTCTCATCATCTCACTTGGTTTCAGTTATTTTGATAGGACAAAAAACATCCATGTTATTGCATCTAATTCAGGCTACTTGTAGCTATTAGGTTTAACAAACTAACACTAAAAAACAATTTAAGTTTCAGTTTGGCGTAGTTTTTTTTTTTTTAGACTTTTTAGTTGTTGGAATAATTAATTTTTTGATCAGAATTTTATACTTTTTCATTTTCTCTTGACGAAAGGAGTTGAAAAATGTAAGAATTTTCATCTTGTTTGGGAAAATATTCACTTCATGATAAAAATAATTATTTTTACTCGACAAATTAATTGAGTGTTGTTTTTGGTAGATGAATTTTTTTTCCTCCAAATTTGAATCAAATATTTGCATTTTCAGATTTCTCTTATCAAGATGATTTGAAAAAATATGAGATTTTTATCTCACGGTTAAAAAAATTCATGAAAAACGGAAAAAATTCGAAAACCAATGCAACTAAAAGTTGTTTCTATTCTACTTTCTTTCTTTTTTCCCTTCTTTTTTTATTATGATTTCTAGCTTGCAAAAAGCTTCCCTAAAAGCCTATACTCGTGACACTAAGTGGCATTTTAGTATTTTACTCAATGAAGAGGGCAACTATGGAGCTTACACCACTGCCACATTTCTTTCCTAGTTTGTGAACTTCACTGTTTCGAACTCTTAAACTGTCCTACATCTCTCTCTCTCTCTCTCTCTCTCCAATGTAAAATGAACTCATATCTTTGTCATTTATCTCAGCAACTTGTCTACAGAAAAATCATCTCCACAATAGTCTTATATGAACCGACATGGGTATTTTAGTAATTTTAAATGGCCTCCTAATTTCTTATATAATGGTCTCACTCCTCACTCTCCCAAGCACACTTCACTTAGCCATGGCCTTATCCTTTCTTGCTTTCCTATTTTGTGCTCTATTTCTCACACCCACCACGGCTTTTGACGCATGTACTTCTTCGGAGTCCAAACCTGATAGCTCAGACCTCTCAGTGCTTCACGTTTATGGAAAGTGTTCACCATTCAATCCACCACAGGCCTCCTCCTCATGGGTCAATACCATCATCAACATGGCCTCAAAAGACCCAGAAAGGCTCACCTACTTGTCGAGCCTAGTGGCTGTCCCGAAGCCCATTTCGGTCCCAATAGCCTCGGGCCAACAAATTCTCAATATTGGGAACTACGTGGTCCGGGCCAAAATTGGGACTCCGGGTCAGCTCATGTTTATGGTCTTGGACACCAGCAACGATGCTGCCTGGGTCCCTTGTAGTGAGTGCACGGGGTGCTCGTCCACCACGTTTGCACCCAATATTTCCTCGACTTACGGGCCACTGGACTGCTCCATGCCCGAATGTACTCAGGTCCGTGGGCTCTCCTGCCCCACGACCGGCTCGAACTCGTGCCTATTTAACATGTCCTACGGGGGCGATTCCTCTTTTGCAGCCACTCTCTCG
Source organism: Actinidia arguta var. hypoleuca (assembly GCA_030159115.1). Taxonomy (NCBI): domain Eukaryota; kingdom Viridiplantae; phylum Streptophyta; class Magnoliopsida; order Ericales; family Actinidiaceae; genus Actinidia; species Actinidia arguta. Next base: position 18,982,212 of record BRYE01000010.1, on the reverse strand, counting down.
CGCGACTCCCTAACCCTAGGCACTGACGTCATCCCAAATTTCGCTTTCGGATGCATTAATTCAGCCTCGGGCAGGTCCATCCCGCCCCAGGGATTACTAGGCCTAGGCCGTGGGTCCATGTCCCTACTCTCCCAGTCTGGCCCGCTCTACTCCGGTGTTTTCTCCTATTGCCTACCCAGTTTCAAGTCGTACTACTTCTCCGGATCCCTAAGGCTTGGCCCAGTGGGTCAGCCCAAGACCATCCGAACCACCCCACTTTTACGTAACCCACACCGCCCCTCCCTCTACTACGTTAACCTCACGGGGGTCGATGTAGGCCGGGTCAAGGTCCCACTAGACCCGGCCCTCTTGGCATTCGATCCGAACACCGGGGCCGGGACCGTGATTGACTCAGGCACGGTTATAACTCGGTTCGTTCAGCCCATTTACAACGCAATCCGAGATGAGTTCCAGAAGCAAGTGAAGGGTCCGTTCTCGTCATTGGGCGCGTTCGACACATGTTTTGCAGTGACGAACGAGGACATTGCGCCAGCGATCACTCTGAGATTTTCAGGCATGAACTTGGTGCTTCCGATGGAGAATAGCTTGATCCATAGCTCCTCCGGATCGTTGGCGTGCTTGGCGATGGCAGCGGCGCCGAACAACGTGAACTCAGTGCTGAATGTGATCGCCAATTTGCAGCAGCAGAATCTGAGGATTTTGTTCGATACGGTCAATTCTAGGTTGGGGATTGCTCGTGAGCTCTGTAATTAGAAGTTTTCAGTTCTCTGTCTCTGTGTGTAATATCCAGAAGTGTTGGGGCTATGAATGAACTGTATTGAAAGTTTATGGTTATGGAAATGATGAGAGGAGTCATGCAAATAAATACATTACTTATTGCACATGATTTTGTGATATTGTCTTGGTTCGATCGAAATGATGAGAGGAGTCATGCAAAATCCTATTGTCTTGGTTCAACTTTCTATATTGTCTTGGTTCATTTCGAAAGTATTTACAACTATCTGTAAGTGATAAAGACAAGTTTTATACTTTGAATTTTCGAATATTTTGGGACATTCAAATTAGGAAACGACAAACAAAATGAGACACAGGGAGTGAAAACTCTCTTAGGCTCCGTTTGATAATACTTAAAAGTCAAGCTTTTTTTAAGGTTGTTACCAAAAAAATTAAGATTTTTTGGCTTTTTGGCTTTTCTGGCTTTTACTTTAGTTAAAAATAAGCAAAAAAACAAAAACAGAAAAGTGAAAAAGCCAATTTTTTTTTGATTTTTTTGCTTATAAGCTTCAAAAAGTCAGCCGAAAAGCTAGTACCAAACAGAGCCTTAGTGTGATTAGTTCTTGAAACTGTGTGTATTTTTTAATATTTCAAAATTACGCTAAGAAGATAGGATTAAACAGTTTAAAGCCATTGATTTTTGAAATATGTGAAATAGGGGAAATTGAAGCATACTTCATCTAACGTCATAACCAGCCTTAAATATCTTAAATTTTATCTTTAAAATCTGACTTGTCATCCATTTTTATAGAAGATAACATCGTCAGATCATATGATTATAATTATCCGATCAAATTAAGTTTGGATGGCATTAATAAGTTCAGGTAGGACCCATTGCTCCACATAGAATTAACTTTGTCAACTCCCTCTGGCAACGATGTTTCAAATTTAATTTTTATTTTACACTTTTTTTTTCTTTCTATTTTTAAACTTCTTCTTTATTCCCATCCCCACCCTTTTGTACTCAAAATAATATTTTTTTGGTTAATTAACTCAAAATCATATTTATACTAAATATTATTAATTTTTCTGTAGACAACTAGGCATGAGTTTAAACTACTGTCCTGATGACTATCCAAATATTTTAAAATTATTTAATAATAACAATTCTATAGACACTAAAAAAATTACTAAATATACACATGGCATCTCCACATGTATTGCTGATGAAATAAGAAAATATATGGTGGGGTCTTAATACATATAATTGTGGCATGCGTATATTTAGTATACTTTTTTAGTGTCTATAGCACTATTAATTTAATAATTTGATATGATAATTTTAATATATATATATATATATGTGTGTGTGTGTGTGTGTGTGTGTGTGTTTGTGTGTATTATATAGATGAAAGTTAATATAAATGAAATACAAGTTATTTATTTATTTATTAGTGCTATTTGCCACAAACTTTGAAGTTTCATTGCCTTTATACTTTATTTTTAAATAAGTTTATTATATATTATGTGAGTAAAATTAAAAATGAATTAAAATTATAACCAAATGTTAGTTAATGCCCCTTCCATGTATGCTAGGATTTGAGCCTCACTAGGCTAAAAAAACTTATTTATTTTATGTTTTGTGGCTGAATGTTTCAAAAAAAATTTGATACAAAAGTTGGAGCAAACGATTAGCATATATTTTTTAAAAATAAATTCTTAGGTTAGCATAACAATACTAAACCAGGCGGTTGTCCAATTTAAATTCAGCGTTTGGACCATATCTAAGTGAGCGTTCAGTTATGAGTGATTTAGACGAGCCTTGATTAAGTGATTTGAGGTGAAAACCTCGTCCAAGCGAGAAGCTGGCAATTCCCGCGTAACAACTATTATCTAGACTTATTTGAAGTCTAGTCTCTTCTTCTTCTCATCTTTGTTTCTTTTTTTTTTTTTTTTTTTTACAAAGTGTAGTTAATTTCAAATTTTATTGTTTTTTTCTTTCGAATTTTTCTGCTCTTTGTACAAAGGCATTATTTGGGCATTTATAACCCAACCAAACAGAATAATGATTAGATTATATTCTTTTCTTTGTCTTTTTCTTTTCCTCACTCTTTCCTATTTCCTTTCCTTAATAAATACATACTAAGTTGAGTCCTTCTTCAAACCATCAGGAAGAATAGAGGTGCAAATTGGACGGGCTCCCCCGCAATGTTTCAACACCTTGACAGCCCCCATAAAAGTCAAAAAAAAAAAATAATAATTCAGACGATTCCGTTCATCGGGTGGGTCAGTTCTACGGGCTAGACTGGGCAAGATGGTTGGCTTTCAAATTGAACCCAACCTGACCTGCCACATGCACGAGCTGACTCGGCTTGGATCGAGCCCGCTCAAGCCCGTGACCAAATCGGCTGGTCCAATCTAGCCCAATTTGAACCTCTAGTACGAACATATGTCTTTGCTCTTTCATAGTCTAGGGGATTTCAGTTTAAAAGACAAATGCTTCAAACTAACGGATTCGGGTCCATTTTAATCCACTAGATCTCATAGCACTTACCAATGAGACCCTATCGAATAGTATTACTTAGAAGAAATAAATTATAGACGCTACTCCAACTAGATTCACTCTTCATAGACAAAGTTAGGATTTTTTAGATTCGGTTATGAAGCATGGGATCACTTTCTATCAGATACTACTTCAACTAGATTCACTCTTAATAGACAAATGAGGCCCTATCGATTAGTATTACCCAGAATAAATAAATTATAGGCACTACTCCAACTAGATTCATTTTTCATGGACAAAGTTGGGATTTTGTAGATTCAGTTATGAAGTATGGGATCATTTTCTATCAGATAGAAAGTGTTGTTGCACAAAAAGTATTTCTATGTAATTGCTCCATAAATACTTCTCTTTTATCTTTTGAGTTCTTTTGTCCAAATTGTAATGACCCGACTCAATGAAGTACAATATTGTCCGCTTTACCTATCATACACAACACATGCACCCACACGTGCGTTCCCCCCTCCCCCCCCCCCCCCAAAAAAAAAAAAAAAAAAAAAAAACACCACCAAAGATTATAAGATTTCCAATCTTTCCAACCACCTCTCATGTATCTCTTTCCTTTCATACATAGATTTCTTATTTTCTAAAAAAAAAGAAGAGGCCAAAGCCATATTCTGAAGAAATTTACAGTAATAAGAAGCATTTATGCTGAAAACATCCCCCATCTCATATATACTTTTAATAAATTCCAACAAAATCATTCCTTCTGGCAATTCAGTGAAGGTGTTCCAGCTCCAATGGAGACCTAAAAACCAAAATTCTCAGTATGACCTCCTCCTACAGGCTTTCACTCGCCCATTAAACACTAATAATTACAAAAACAGTCCTACTATGGTTTCGGAACAAGTGAAACCCAAATTCA
>BRYE01000010.1:18955573-18960573 GCA_030159115.1 Actinidia arguta var. hypoleuca | reverse complement strand
AATAACATAAAAGGAACAAAGCAATTAAATCAGGTGCATAACAAAATTAAATTTTATACACGCGCGCATGCACACACATTACAATATTCCTTTTCAATACTAATCATCCTATAAAGTGGACCATAATACTCTTCTCCAGCAAGATCGTTGGCGCTATCCCATATTCATAATTTATGTGTTGTGCATGTATGTTTGACAGTAGTTCAATGAAATGGCACAAATTCCTTATAAAAAAAAAATAAAGGCTACTGATAAGTAAGCATGCGCTAGCCACATCCCACAAGATTGTAACTCTACATGCACTCACAAAATGTGTCCTGGCCAAAAAGCAAATTGGTGAGAATGAAGGCCTGTTTAGATTCATTTCTTTAAAAGTTTTGTATTTCTGAAAATTGAGAATAAGGCATGAAAACTGAAAAAGAATTTGACACAACTTCTGAACAAAAAAAACTTTAAATCGCACAAAAATGACGGCGGTTCAGTATTTTGATCTTTTCTATTTCCAAAAACTTATTTGACTAGCAGCAATCTGATAATTAGTTGATTACCTTGCGTTCAAAACCCAACTGTAAAAGGACACTATCTAAAAATAGTTGCAAGTAAATTGAAAATTAGACATGTAATCATGAACACCGTGGATCCAAGCAAACCAACCCTGCTCATATTCTCGAATTCGATGTTCAACATCATCAACATCTGCAGCTTGCCGCAATATTCCCTCTACTTTGACTCCTGGAACATTACTGTCAGATGATCAGAGACAAACAAGGAAACATGTAAATAATATACATTTCAACGTCAGAATTCACAAGGGAGGAGAATATATGGTTGGTCCTAGTGAATACAAACATATCCCTTTATAAAGGTTTTATATTGACAAAAAATTTAGGCAATTGGGAATGATAAAAAACAAGACTCGATAGAATACTACATCTAAATATTGATGACCACAATGAGCCCTGCAGAGATAACTAGTTCCAAAAAAAGAGGGAAAAAACCATAAAAGGTTATCATGTACAGCGTGAGTAAATCAAGAAGATGATGCTCTCTCTCTCTCTCTCTCTCCCCTTTGCCACTCGGCAACAGCACATTCTAGTACACATCTGTATTTCTATAAATGGTCCTTATCCAAAAGTTTAAATTCCGTTAGTGCGATTTATGAAGATAGTATCATACAAAACGATTATTCTAGAATGAATCATATGAAATTTCATTTAGATTGGGAAAAAAAATCATAATATCACAATGCAAAAAACTTACTAAAAGCTCCATTCTTATCATCGGAAATGAACACATGCATACACTTGGCATTTGGCAGTGTTGCCTACCTATGAGCTACGGTTACTAAAATCAAATGAATAAATCCATGAGTAGTGAAAGAGAAGAAACTTATCATGTCTACTGCCTCTTACAATCCATCAGATGAAGAAATTGATTGATATTGACGGAAAGTTAGCAGTCCGACATAAAATTGACCGTTTACAGAATTAAAGAAATTGCCTCTTTTCTAAAGCATTTTCCCGTTTTCTTGTCACATAACACATAACTACAGTATGAATTTGCATCTTGATGTAGTTAAAACCAGATAGATCACAGAAGTCAATGGCGTAAAATATTTAAATATCAGTGAAATGAGATATCTCACCATGATCTTCTACAAACCTAAGGGCTTTCTCCAAGAAAGATGGGGTTCCATCTATATCTTCTAAAGCAAGTAAAATTGGTCGACCGAGGACCAAGGATTTAACTGGTTGTTTCTCCTTCACTAAAGAAAATAAAAAAAATAAAAGGCAAAAGAGAAGTAAATTAGTTTTTCAAGAAAGTTGAGTAAAATGCTAAGGACACGAGTTATGCAGGCTCATAACAATGACCACATCAATATATTAGGAAAATAAAATTATTTGAGTCCCTGAAATAAAGACATCAGCAGAAAATCACAATCGGTAAAATTCAAAAAAAAAAAAGGAAAGGAAATTTGGTCCAAAAATTGCCAATTATCTGGTTAGTGATGTGCTAGAAGACGGAACATAATTGAAAAAACAAAGGCAAGCTTCTCCCCCAACCCCCACCAGGAGAGGTCAGCTTTGGCTATCATGCCATATGACATGTATAAACCAGAATAAGGCCCAAAAGGCCAACGAAAACTAAGATTATATCACGTAGTGAGTGCTCATCTGAGAGATTGCTTTTATAAAACTAAGCCAGCTGTTAGAACCCAATAACTCTACTTCAGAAAACTAGAAAGGAAGCTTAGTCAAGCAAAAACTATGAAGCATACACTGCTCAGCAGAACCATCAAATGCATCAGCCTGATCATTCCTGAATATGCCATTTTGCCCCATCACAATAGTGGCTCTAGGTGCTTGCGCCAAAGCATCCTCAAGAGCAGCCTTCCAGTCATATAAATCCTCCAAAGTTTCAGCCTGCAGCACGAAAAGATAATAATTAGCCATGACAGCAGCAGAGTCAATCTATATATCAACAGAGTCTCCTCATGTTAACAATGATAGAAAATAGTAAACATCATTTCACCTTGACAATTATTCTCTGTTTTTACTAAATTCATCACTACTGTTAAATGTTTATCCTGATAAATAAAATACATAGATCCACCAAGACTGACTAATAGACCAATCAGGCTGATAAAAAAGAAAAATAAATAAATAAAAAATAACTAATAGGCCCAATCAAAGTGAACTGTACAAGGTCCACAAGCCCTTACGCTTACTTCAAGAAGAACTGAAAAGTATAATGAGTGTGCAGTCCTACGAGTCTTAAACATCTGAATATTTTTGGGTAGCATTTTTGGTTGGGAGACAGTTTATGTAGTTGATCCATAGTAAGCTTCCAAGTAGAAAGAGAAAAAATTTGAATTGTTGTGAACAGTGCAGATATCAGATACAAGGTTTTAATATTTTATTTCTCTAAGCTTTTCAGTTACAAATTGCAATAAGATTGCATGCGGGCTTTCATTAGGTGACAGAACAAATCAACTAAATATATGCTGGTTTATCATGCTAAGGCTTTCAACTCAACAAGTTTATTAGCTTAATCTAAATGAACTGTGCCCCCAAGATAAAATGTCAAAATCCCCTCCAAAATTATCACTGCTTGCCTTCTCTTTTTTCTCATTTAATAAATCCTTCAGAACCTAACATGCCCTTATATAAGTCATCCAGTTAAGACAAAATAGCACAGACTGTGTTATGCTTGAAATATGTTCTTAATCTACTTTCATTATTTTCAACCGAGCCATATCAAAAGATGGAACTGAAAATGGATGGGGATTCAAAATGTGTGTTATCAATATCACAACTCATTAGTGAGCCTTCACTTATCACTGTATCAGTCTGTATGCATCATTCATGCGTTTAAATTTTCTCAAGTTATATTTAGTGACTTTTAAGCCTCCTTTGTCATTTCATATTTAGTAGTTTATTAGAATTCTAAAACTGCACAAACACAAATTTACACACACACACACACACAGGTAGATAGATATAGCTATATCATTATATGTGTACAAGTGTACATGTGTGCACAGATAGATAAGCAAGATCCAGATCGAGAGAGAAAGTTATTAAACCCCTGATAAAAGGAAATAAGTGTGGTGAAATTCTATTACCATATAATTACCCAAAAAAAATCTATTACCACATGCAACAAAGTTTCATATTATCTAATAGATTCAACTTAAGTGGGGAATTTTATGAAAACGCGAACAAGACAAGCTGAGAAAATATAAGTAATTTTGCTAGGAAGCCTAGGATCATTGCTCTGAAATCATGGCTTCCATGCTGACGAGCTCAAGAAACGCAAGCTCATGTTAATGTCCTGAATATCTCTTAAAACTTTTGGCTAAATTATCGTATCGATTATAAACTGAGACTTGATATGTGAAGTAAACAGCACATTTTTCAGCCTATGCTTGTAAAAATGCATCTCTTTCTCATATTGTCCTGACTCCTGAAACTATTCCTATAATTATGAGCAAAGGCAGAGGCAATTGTAACCCTAATCAATTGTAGTCTTACAGCAACGATAATCAATGCGCCTTATTTACAATTACTTGAAGTTGGCTACTTAAATCTATCTTCTCCAATTGGAACTACGAAAAGCCATACTGCTAGTTAATCAAAGGCAATCTTGTCCTGATTTTTGAATACCTGCTTAGTACATGTCACTTTAAGTTTTAATCGGCTATCTATCTACAGATAAAACAATGGTAAGGTGACCGATACACATATATGTGTGAGCATATTTATATATGAAGGTCTATACTTATATAACTGCAACACCTATCAGCAACAATAAGTCCTTATCCAAGACCTGAACTGATGTTGGAAGCACAAATAGCGTCTCTTCATTTCACCCCGTCAAATGCAGATCCAGTTCCACTTCGAAATGACTTATACTCATTCTAGAGCAATTCTTAATGCAGATCTAGTTTCACTTTGAAATGACTTATAGTCCTTCTAGAGCAATTCTTGTTTCAGATATTTTCAGTTAGATTAGAAGCTGTTAAACACTTCGTTTGGAATGAGCAGTTTGTCCAAGTCAACTGTACTCTATTGTTGTCAAATTTCAAAAAAAAAAAAAAAACATTAGGTTGAAGGTATAGAACTTAAAAATGCAAATTAAACTTAGTTGTTAGTTTTCATGTTGTGTGAATGAATTTGGAAGTATTAGTCATGGTTCTAGTTGTTGTGGGTTGACCTTGAAAAATCTCTATTCATTGCCGGGGTATTCCCTATCCTGTGCATTTGAACACTAGTGTGTATTTTGTATTCCTCACATCAGGTGTGATCACTTTTGGGTGAGATGTAGATACGGTCATCCACCTTTGTCAAGGTTAGACAAGTCCTTTGGGGATGTTTTGTGGATTTTACCATTGCAACAACCCTATTGGGTATTACTTATCAAAAACAACACTATTGGGTATTTCCCCTTTATTGAATATGAAGAATCCTTTCCTTCTTGCCCACACTTTATTAACCAGC
>BRYE01000010.1:18933073-18938073 GCA_030159115.1 Actinidia arguta var. hypoleuca | reverse complement strand
ACAGTGTATTCAAATTCTATAGCAGAGAGAAAAACTGGCAATTACCTTATTGCCAGCACGAGAATGCAGGTGATCTGGTGGACCGGGCGCCAGTGGGGAATGACCGCCCTCTCCCTGAACCACAAACACCCAACAGTAAGCATTATTTTACCCCCATCCTCTCAACTCAATATTATACAAAGTCCACATGTGCATAAACATAGAAGCATTGCTTTTTCCCTATTTGATTCCATCCACTATTTCTATTTTCTTCCCTACGAGTTCTAGATTCAATAAGAATGCTTGTTCTAACTGCTCATTTATCAAGATATGGATATAGAACAACAATTCTTTCTGGATGAAACGTGTGAGTGGGTATGTTAATATACGAACACAAATATGTGTATATATATAATATGAATTCGCACAATGCGCGGAAGATCTGATCGAAAAGCCAATTGGCACCTGAGAAGAGTCAATGGTCCGGTTCGTCATTGTCCGATTCAGAATGGCATTCGCAGAAGATTATCAAGCACATTTCACATCTTCCGCCAATAACCTGCATTCGCATTGATCCGATTCAATCCGATCGAAGAACCACATAAACTCATAAAAAATCAAAAAGTGAAGCTAGGGTTCTTAAAAACCATAAAGATTTCGCAAAAAAGTACCTGAGTGTAGAAACTGTACAATTTCAGTGCCAGATTTGGGAAGAAGAAGAAGAAGAAGAATGATAGGGATAGAAGAGGAGAGAGAGGGGCGATTTGTGTGTTTTCTCTCTCTTCTTTCTGTTATGTCGCTGACGTCGACAGGCTTTGGCCAACGCAAACCCGCTGGCCAATCATATACACCCTCATTCTGAGCGCTCTCTCTCTCTCTCCATGTGTACTGGAGGGAAGTTTTATGGAATGTTGCCTTTTATTGTTTTAATCCATTCAGGTTAGTTGTGTCGTATTATAGGACATAAATCTATAGTATTATACGGGAAATACCTCAATTTGGTAGGAACGAAACATGCTTACAGTTACACTTTTTAAATGTTAAATTATCTGTCTATAACTGTATAAATAAAAATAAATAAATAATTTATTTGCACAAATATTGCGTGTGTACTCACCACTATAACTTTGAGAAATTGGAAAAAAATTATTTATTGAGTGCATGTTTAGCAAAGCTTATAGTTAGTGTTTTGGCATAGTTTTTGCTTCTGTTTGTGATCTAAAAATAACTTACAAAAATTAAAAATAGTTGATTATTAAAAAATTTATTTTGAAGCTTTTTAACTTGTACTTTTAAATAAACAATTATAACTTAAGTTCACCAATTTTTATATTTTTCAACTTCTATTTCTAAATAATAATTTTTAGGACAATTTTCACTGACGTAACACAAGATTTTTGTCAAATAAATATACCATCTCTGTAATTTCAGAAATAGCATTGACCTCATTTATTTTTAAAATTAATTTTAAGATTCTTCTTAAAACTCGTTTTTTGCCAACAAAAAAAAAAGGAAAATTGCCTTTCGTATTCGGACTTCCAAAATTTATTTCTCAAGACATAAATAAATATTATTTTTTTTAAAAAAAAAAATATTTGTAAATTACTCTATTTTTTATTTATTATAAATAAATAATTTTTTTAAAAATAATTGTTCTAAATAGTTTATTTTTTAAGTACTCCTAATGAAAATATACTTAAAAAATAAAACTTTGTTATCAATATTTTTTTTTATAACAAAATAATCTAAATATTTTAATTTTTAAAAACTCTTAATCTAACATACTTAAAAAATAAAATTTTATCATTTTTGTTTAAAAAAGAGAAAATATTTATTTATCTTAATGTGTATATTGAAAAAACAAATTTGAAAGTCGTATATCAAATGATAAATTTGTTATTTTTTACAAAAATAAATTTTGGAGGGAATCTTGACATTAATTTTAAAAGTAAAAGAAGTTAATATTATTCTTAAACCCACAAATAAGGTGATTGTATTGTCAAAAATCTCATGAGAGATTAATAAAATTCATATTAACTTTCAACCTAAGTTCGGCTATATCAACCACCCATGCTAATGCAAGTTTGATAGATTTAACTATTATTTTCCCTTATAGAGTAATAACGTCATTAATATAAGGCACAGTTTGGGCTTTCCATTTTTAGATTTTCTTTAGATGTTTTGGTTTTTTAGTTTTTAGTAAATTTTTTAAATTATTTGATTGTAATTTAATACTTCTTTGGTTCCTTTTGACAAGATAAATTTAAAAATATATAATTATTTTGTCTAATTTAAAAAAAAAATCACCAAAAACAAAGGTGTAAGATGATTTTTTATTTTTAAAAGGTCCCTCCCTTGTTTGAAATATTTTTCTATTTTCAATGTGCATGGAAACAATCATTTTATTTTTAATTGGATACAAAACTTATGGAAACAATGCAAAACTAGCTGGCTATAGTTATAAGTTATTTAATTAACATAAATAAGCACAAATCTGAAGACGAATAGATGATGTCCTTGCCAATGTGGTATGTCAATTAGTAACTTATGAAAAATAACTCAAAATAATTTGGAGTTAGAAAAAATGATATGATAATTTGAGTCCTAATATTTGGTCGAGTTTTTATTTTATCGGGATAAAAAATAATATTTGCTCCGTTTAGAATAAAATAAATTATTTTGGTATTTAATATTTTTTTGTCATTGTTTTAAACTTTTCAGCTCGAGTAGAGGAAATAAAAAATTAAAATTAAAATTATATATATTTTTATAAAAAAAACTTATAAAATTAAAGTTAATGTCAAATTGAATTATTTTGAATAGGTTGGAGAAGATAAAGTTTTTTTATTGAAAAGTTTTGCGAGGGATTATATATTTTGTACAGTAAATTCAATCAGATGTAAGTATTGCACCAAGCAAAGATCAACGGATTGAGTGGATTAGTGGTTGAGATATTTTCTTACCATGTGTGATACTTTGATTTGAGTATTATTTTTGCAAAATGAAGCTTTTCAGTTCTCTTTCCCAAATTGCCAAAAACAAAAAAAAATTATAAGGCTCTATTCAACGTAGTAGTTTTATTTTTATGAAATTTTTTTTTGGTCTTTAATGGTATTTTTTCGTTGTGTCTTACCAGATAAGGCTTTGGATTCGAATCGTATCAAATACAAAAAAAAATAATTTTTTCTATTTTTTTTTCAAAATAAAAAAAAAATTACGTCTTTGGACTCCTCTCTTCCAGACGAATCGAAAAAGTTTAAAATTTTGATCAACCCGAAAAAAAATATGTAAAATAAAAAATAAAAAATTAAGTAGTTAAAAAAAATAAAAAATAATAATTACCCGAAGGTGACTCAAGAGTGGAAAGTGTGTATTTTACATAGGAAAAAGGAAACAAGTCTCCACGCAAATTATCGCAAGCACGTAACGAAATTCAGGCGGCTCACGCCACAACAAAAACGCCATTGCCACGCCACGAAATTACGACGACGACACCAAAAAGAGAATTACGTCAAAACTCTAAATTTTTTATTATAAAAATAAATTAAATTTTATAGTTTTTATTATAACAAATTAAATTATATAATTTTAATTTTATAATAATTTAAATCATCAATTAATTTTGATCCACCCAGGATTAATAGAACTAATTAGTTCCACAAAAAATGCAGTGAAACCACATCGTATATGATTTTTTTAATGCCCTAATCAAATAATTATCATTCTAGAAATAAATTAAACTTTATAATTTTAATTATAATAAATAAAATTATGTAGTTTTAATTCAGTAACAATTTAAATCATCAGTTAATTTTCATCTGCCTAGGGTTAATAGAACTAATTAGTTATACAAAAAATACAGTGAAACCACATCGTATATGAATTTTTCTTTTTTAAGTCATAACCAAACAATTCTCATTATAAAATGACATAAAATTTAATCTCTTTAAATAAATATAAAATTTAAATTTTTTAATTTATCTTGTTAATTAATTTAATTAGAGCCTTAAAAAGGACAATATCATTATACGAAGTTATTTGGGTGCATTTTAGTCAGCAAGCCACTTGGTTCCATGAGTCCTGAGAAAACGAAAATTAATGTTTGATTTAAATTATTATCGGCTTGAATTACATAGTTTAATTTATTATTATTAAAATTATAGAATTTAATTTATTATTATAATCAAATATTTTTCTAATTTTCTCCCAAAAAAATTCTAAATGCGCCCCCCCCCCCCCTTCTCTCTCTCTCTCCACGCATATATTTGTGTACGTATGTGTTGGTAGGGTTATGGAGGTCGAGGTGACTTTGCCGAGGAAGAGGAATCGGTTTCGCGTGAAGAAGACGACCTTGGAGGCTGTGCTCCGGCAGTGCCACACAGCCATCGAATCTCTGGGAAGCATCGGGAGTGCCAACGACGGAGGCGACGCCGATGGTGAGGGTTTGCAGGCGCCATGCCGTGATAAGGACACCGACGAGGTGAGGGAAATTTTCGTGAATTTTTAGTGTTTAGGGGCTGATTGTGCGAATTGCGTTGCCCTGTTGGGGATGTTTTTGTTTGGTCTTGGTTTGATTGATTGAAGTTTTGTTCTATCTGAATTTTGGATTATTCTGAAGTAGAAATAAATTATGTTACGAGTGATTCTCTGTTTTGACTGTTGGTGGTGATTACTTCGAATTAGGGGGGAAAAAGAAAGATTTAGCGAATGCGGAATCTAACGCCTTAAAGTGAATTTTGGTGGTTGGTTAACTGTGGCTATTGGGTGATGTTTGTGGGTGGATTGTTGCTGAATTGTGTTGTTCACGATTTGTTTGTTTGGTGTTGGTTCGATTGATTGAGTTTTGTTCTATCTGAATTTAGAAGTATTGTAAACTGTAGAAATAAATTCTGTATTGTGTGATTCGCTGTTTTTGACTTCTAAGCCAGATCTTCATGAATTTTATGCTTGCTTACGGTCGTTAATTTGAATTTGGACGAAGAAAAAATAAATAAATCTAGTGATTGAGGAAACTAAGGTCT
>BRYE01000010.1:18915573-18928073 GCA_030159115.1 Actinidia arguta var. hypoleuca | reverse complement strand
TGAACAAGTATTATTTTGATAATAAACTATAATACAAATATGATCCGATCATGTGGTTACAGATTCCATTCAACCTGATTTTTTTAATATCAAAGATTTTGATCGTATGTTGAGACCAAGACAATACCCACATCGTGCTTTTATAGAAATCAAGTCCGAAGAATGAAAGGGAAATGAAATTAGGGAACTGAAAACTTGATTTTGTTTCCACACAATTCCAACCACTTATTCTCGAATTCTCAACTAATATCCGAACCCGGGTTTGCCGGAGGCTTTTTCTGTGAATCCAAAAACATTTAAGTTAACTTACAAAATGTGAGGTCGGAAGGCGCAACTCAAGCGTACAAGTCGTCAACAATGCACTCTCCGAGATAAACTTTGATGCTGCGAGGTGAACCGCAGCTGCCTTCGGCGATAAGTGCTCTGTCATTGGCAGCCATGTGAGCAATTATCTTGTAAATCATCTCAATCTGCAACAATTTCGTAAAAGAGTGGTTAGTAAGACGTAAATGGTAAGATATCGTGATTCTTAGAGAGAGACGGCACGTACATCTTCCGGAGCATGGCAGCGTTCGGCTACTTCATCGAGGGTTAATGGTTCTACGGGCTCTTTACAGCTGGGAACGAAATATTGAAGCAGAAACTAGTCATCAGTGCCCAAGAAGGCAAAATTAAAGTAATGCAAAGCGAATCAAATTCACCAAAGATCGGATATCTCTGTAGTTGTTCAATTTTCAAATTGATTGACTTGTAAACTAATAGAGTACTTGAAACCTTGAGGCCGTGATTGGATCTTGAATTATGGTGTGGTGGGGCGGGGCGGGGCGGGAAAAGAAAAGTAATGAAAAAATATTAGATTTGAACCATTGGATCCATTAACTTTTCCCTTTCCCTTTCCCTTTCCCTTTCCGTCTCCGTTTCCCCCGCCAAATCCCTAATCCCAACACAACCTATGGAAAGAAAAACAAAGGGTAGAAAGAGACAAAACTAGTGTCGCAAATCCCTTTCCTTTTCTTTTCCCTTCACAAATCTGTCGACAAGTTCAAGACCGGAACATAGCCGAAAGGGTGGGATTGTAGAAAAGAAGTTATCAGACGAGAAATTCGCTACTGTAAGGATGGTTCTTTTCAAGCATCCGACTTCCAGTCCAACAAGTGTGAATCATGGTTCTTTTTAAGACATGAACTGGAAAAAAAAAATCCCACAGATTTCTGTAATACACATGCAATGTTATGCTTTCGGAAAAACTTTTGAGATAGAAAAAAGACTGTAGATATCCGTTCATTGCGACTAGGAACTGCACCTGAAAAAATTGCTACAGAGACGAGGAAATTCTTTGTAAAAACTATCAGAAGAGCAAAGTCATAACAAGATATCCTATATAGCGATTAGCTACCACCTAAGAAGTGACAAAACACCTTAGCCGAAAAAATCTAGCGTCGTTATTAGCAGTTCCATATACTTGTCTCACTCAATGGGCACATCACACCTTTACGAATTAAAATCATGATACTATGAGACCTTTTTTAATTTCAAACACAAATGCACAAGACATCAAAGATAGAGTTGATGTCATACCTGGCCGCATTGAGTACTGCAAGGACCCGTTTTTGGAGAGCTAGAACTTCTCCAGCTGCTTTTTTCCCAGCTTCCACCCCTGAGATAACAATAATACAATCATAAATTCCATCATTTACAGAAACAAGTGGGGACAAAAACAATGCAGAACAAGAGTAACATATGCACAACAGGTCAAGTTATGTTCCTTAGAAACAACAATATAGTCTACTGTTCCAGAGCCAAATTTCTAGGGGACAGAAAAGGAAATGAGTATTTACCAGGTTGATGATAAGCGTTAATGTTAACCAGTGAGGCATAAATCCCAACAGCTCGTTCATACAGTGCTATTAGTGCCCCAACTGATCTTGGTGTCACTTCTTGCACAGTGACCGTAATGGACTCCCGATCATTAGCGTACAAAGCAGACCTCGTTCCCTGCAAGAAGTCAAAATCAGTTTTGTGCAAAAGAATTCCAAAAGAGAGAGAGGGGTTGAGGATGAAAAAAATAACCTGTAGCATTCCGAACAGATAGTCACCGCATGTGACACCAGGTTCAAGCTCCCAATCATGGCCAGGGGGTCTATCACGTAATACTTCAATGAACGTCGCAAAGAAATTGGGCACACCCTCCCTCAGTTGTTGGATGTAGCTAAAGGACATTGAAGGCCCAATCAGTCTATTTCTATAAACAAATGACATGAATTATTAACTGAAAACAAAAACTCACGCATGCTGATCTGTGCTCCCTTTATTCCCATAGACACTAAGCCCCTGATTCACCTGTCGAGGTAAAAAAGGTGGGAAGAATTTGGGTTACCATTAGTAATCAAGAAGTCAACATAGACTTGATGAAATTCAATGCAACTGTTTGTGAGGAATATGACCCCTTAGGTGCTATGGGGTTCTGAAGTGCCATTGTGTAGACTTAGGGTGTGTTTGGAACTTCGGGAAAGAAAAGGAAAAAAATGGAAAGTGTTAAATTTTCTTTTCTCTTGTTTGGTTCCAAGTTTTGGGAGGGAAAACAAGTTCTCTTTCTCATTTTGAAATTTTCTTTTTCCATTCTTCCCTCTTTCTTTTCTTTTTCTTTTATCTATGTTTGTTTAGTTGTTTTATCTCATCTTTCTTTTAAAACCTAACAAGGGGGATTTATTTTCTTTCTTGTGTTCATTTCATCTCTTTCCAAAACCAAACAAAGGAAAATAAACTAGTTTTTCCTAGAATTTTCCTTTCAATAACCTTCTCTACTCTCTCTTCCTTTCTTTTTCTTTCTACAAGTTCCAAACATAGCCTTACATAGCATTTGATACCAGGCTCAACTAAACCTTAAATATTTAACAACTCATCAAAAAACTTAAAATCTAAAGAAAGAAACACTACCATGATTACAAAGGGCTACCCACATAAAATTTAAGAGGTTTGCCATAGCCTGTATATACCATCATCTCAAATAAGAAGTGTATTTTGCCTAATGGATTTTATGGGTATTAATGGCTTAAAATCACTATACTAGGCAATGGAATGGGTTACTGGATAAAGGTGCACAACCCATTTGCATCAAAATGTCCACGCATTGTGATTAAAATGATGTTTTAACACTAGGGTAATAATTGCTTAAATCACTATATCTATGGCAGTAGAAATGGGTTAAGGGACAAGGTGCACCGTGCACCATCCATCTGTGTCAAAATGTACACACGATGGAAATTCAGAACCAATTGCTGATTGCTGTGTAATACCTGGATAATAGAAACCCGACCTTTGCAATTTCTAATCGCAGAGTATAAGAAAAGTAAGAAACCAGATCTCTGTAGATACTGAATTCAGTGTCAACAAATTTAGTGGATTAAAAAATTGCTGACATTCTGGTTCTTGAAATCTTAGCCTCATTCAAAAATGCCAGACAAAAAAAGTTGACATAAGGAGGCAGAACATACCCGATTACCATCCAAGTCAAATTCCTTCCCAAGTGATTCCATGACCAGCTGCTGTAAATACCTACTAAATAATAATAGGCTGTCCTTGTAAGGAAGAACGACCATATCCTATGAAAAGACAATGAAGCAAAATATAGTTTTTTATGAGTGAAAATGCAACATAACATAGCAAAGACTGATGGCTGATAAAAATATAAAATTGAAGCAATACCTTGGATCCTACACCATCAGAAGCCCAATACCAGCATAAAGCTAGCAATGCCGCAGGGTTATTCCTGACCTGAAAGAGGAAATAATCAGAAAGAGGATTTCTATATTCTTTAGCACAATTTCACCAACTTACTTTTTGGAGTCAATTATGCATCTCACATTATCTTCACAAGGAAATTAGGAATTCAAAATGTTCTCCTCTAGCCTATTTCAACAATCCCAAGAGGACAAACTAAAAAATCAAACCAAAGATAAGCCCTAAACCATATCAATGAAGTATTCCAGCAAAAAAAAGAACTCAAACTGGTGACCCAACAGGGGTTTGACCATTCGCTTCTCCCTTTTAGAGTGGCAGAAGATAATATTAAACTTTTTTTCTTTTTTTTGATAACTCGTATCCGACCAAAGGACCAACTAATCCGGGAGGGCCAATCAAACCATCCACTAGCAGGGGCCCCAATTAAAGCCAGGGCAAGGCTTCATATGGACTAGCCCAACTCAGGAATTGATAGCACTTAGGGTTTTTTGAACCTAAGACCTTGGAAGGGAGTAGACCTCCCAAGTCTTGGGGTTAGAAGATAATATTAATCTTATGGCTGGCAGTTACAAATCTATCAGTCTATCAAGAGGACATTCCGATGGGATATTCATCAGACATTAAAGCAGCATAATAGAGTCATAGACATCCCAATAGATGAACTAAACTACACAAAGCTAAGCCAGAGAAAAAAAAACCTTGCCTTTGGAAACAAATGAATTCAGAATGACATCTGGAGGATAAGGAAACTGATGAACCAGGAAAACAAGAATTATAGTGCAAAAGTGGTAATGGTCTGATTGAAAATATTTTTGGGAATGAATGAACAAATCCAAACAGATTTAATAAATAATTCATAACAACAGAGCCAACTAATTTAATCTCTAATTTCCTACTTTCCAATGAAAATCTCTAACTACTCCATTTTATTGACTATGCAGAAAAAAAACTAACCTTCGCACATACCCCAATCCTTCCCTATACTTATAAAAATAAACACAAGTCCTTGAGCCCCAAGAAAGAGACATAATACAGGTAAGAGATACACCTTAAGTCCTCCATGTATAACCATACCATTGTATAGTCAGAAAGATGAGTATTCTTTGTGCGACCAGAGAAAGAAATATGGAGGAGAAGAATGAAAAAATGATGAAAACAAATAAGCGTGAAAGTGCCTACCCAACAATCTGGTAAGGCCTTTATTTGGTCACTCAACTAACAAAAATATTATCAGAAAACAAGAATATTTGGAATTAACAGCACCAATAATAGGAAAAAATAAATAACTTATCCTTACCACAGTGGTCCTATTTGCTTTGTCCATCAATGATGCACCGGCAAGCATTTCTTTAATATCAATTCCCTGAAATAAGACTTTTTCATACATAATTGTGCCCTAGAATCGAAAATACAACAGGCTGAATTCTGAATAAACCTTGTTATAACTAAGCGCAGCAACCTAGAATGGAGAATATTACACACTGAATTCTGATATAAAGATAGCTAACCTGAAGCGCTGCTGGAAGTAGACCAACTGCAGACATTTCAGAAGTTCTACCACCCACCCAGTCAAACATGGGAAATCTAGCTAACCAACCCTCAATTCTTGCAGTATTGTCTAGTAAAGAATTTTCTTGTGTAATAGCAACGCCCTGCAACACAAGAAGCAACGATCACACGTTCTGCAATTGGCAAATAAATAAAAAACAAATAAAAAAAAACACGCATTATCTGCAAATGGGATAACGCTTAAGCCCATTCTGCTGAGTATGCTACAAAAATTGTTGAGGATGCACAACACAGGTGGACAAATTAACAGGCTCTCTGATAGTTGCCAAGTCCGTCTGAGAAATTTTAACGTTGTTACCCAACGTGACATGAATACATTGAAAATCCACTACACTAAAGCTAAATATCTTAAACAAAACCCAAGGCTCCATGATAAAAACAAACCATGACTGTATATGCAAGTATGAAAACACTCCAATACTTCCAAACTCGGAGGTTTGTAATAAAAAGGAAAATTGTTTTCTATCATCTAGGAAAACTCAAGCAATCAAGACACCTTTGAAACATTCAAATAATCCTCCATTTAAATCAACGCAACTGAAAAGGACCAAATAGCAATACAAGTAGGACAGCCTAAAGAAAGAAAAAAGTTCCATGACACGGAGTCTAAGACACTTGACCATATTAAACAGCTGGACTAAAAATTATGAGAGAGTTACAAGTGGGAAATCAAGAAGTTCACCCCAGTAGCAATCAAAGTTAGACATATGACTGTAAACTCCCTCAGTAGAAGAAAAATTATTTTACACCTCATGTAAAAAATTTGCTCGTACTTTCAAAAGTAAAAACTAAACAGTATCATTACAATGTACTCTGAAGAACTGTGAAACCAAATAAAAGCAGAAATAAGAACCTGAGATCAAAACCTGTTTTGCGAAATCCAGGCCAGCTTCACGGAAAGCCTTCTGTACTTCCAATAAACCATTTCTAGTTTCAGGAGTACCACCACTCTAAATACAATTGGAAGTAACAACATATTAGCTTTAGAGTATGACCTTGACAACTAAGACAAAAACAGCAACAAGGGAATGATCTGCATGCAGACCTTTGAGATCACTATCACAAGTGTAGATGCCAATTCAGGGCCAAGCTGTGCAATCTGATGATCAATGCCAGCAGGATCTGTATTATCAATGAACCTTATCTGCCAAAAGGAGAAAAAGTATTAAATTGTCACCAGGTTAAATTATTATAGATAAATGCACCATTACAAAGGGTTGCATACCTTAAGAGGAGGATTATCAGGAGCTAATGCCTCTGCAACAAACTGAGGTCCAAGTGCAGAGCCTCCAATTCCAACAGAAAGTACATGCGTAAAGCGACCTTCCGGGCAGGATGGGGGCTTAATCTGCAGTGTTAGTGCCAAATATCAGATATACAATACAAGGCAATCTGTTAAAGCTAGAGCTTTGCAACCAATGTCATGCAGAAAGTACTCTGGATATCTCGAGGAATTAGCACACATTTATTCTATAAATCACATATATGTGGTAGGGGTGGTCAAGGATTTGAGAGAAAATAGAATATACATATACATATCGAGAGAGAGAGAGAGAGAGAGAGAGAGAGAGGGAGAGAGTGAAAGGAGTAAAAATGCACATTACTCATGAACAGCACAAACATGGAGGAACTATTAGGGCACATTAAACGGCATTGATCATTTGCTGGTAACTGCATATAGTCCTAGTGTTCATGCAGCAAGAGAACTGCACCAAGTTCAGAAAATCTCAAGTGTCCGATGCTTGAACAAGTGACCATAAATTTGACAAAAAGAATATGCAACAAAAACCTGAGAGCGTGGAAGCATACAACTGGTAGAACTCCTTATACAACTAACTACATAAAGCTCTGCAAATTTGAGTTCCCATTATCCAAAGCAAAGTCACAAAATGAAAATATGGACAAATCGAATATTTCTGAACAGACATCCTTCCATCTATTTAAGGAGCACTTACAGAACTTGTGACAAAAAAACGATGTTTATCAAAACTGGCAGATATCTGATCTCACCTTGGCCGCCAACTCCACAAGTTGGCGAGCGTAAAGAATAATAGGAATACCTGAACTAGCATCTCAGCTTTAATGAAGATTTAGTTAAATCAACACCTAGTCCATGCCTCTCCAGTAATTGAGTAGAAAATATTTAAGAAGTTCATCATTATCACGGCCAACAATTGTGTTTGAGTGCACAAAGTTATTTTTTCTGGGTTGATACTGCCATTGTTAGATGAATTTTACATTAATAAGCTGTATATTAGTCAATAGAGATTCGTTGCGTGCACTTCAATTTTGCAGATACAATGCAGTCAGGACAAGTTGAATGCATACATGACCATCCCATCTAAAGTTTCACACAAAATAATATGGAATGCATAGTGAGGCATCTGAAAAGGAATTTGCCATTCCATTGAACTTGAACTGCGTCTATTTCCAAGCCAAAAGCAAGATCATATGAAACTTTGAATTGATGAACAAGCACATTGTGAATTATTCAAAAAGTCACCCAACTTAATCCTATGAGAACCCTTGACACTTCTTAGTCTGCTTGCACATTGTATTTTTGGTATATTATTATGGTAACACCACAGGAAGAAAGCGCCAAGCGTCCAACAAACACATTCCACTAAGTAGAAAATATTTAAGTTCTTATTCATCATTATCATCGTCACACAATTGTGTTGGAGTGTAATTAACGTTTTTCTGGCAGCATAAAGCCATTGTTGCAGGAATTTTACATACATGATCCGTAAAAAATAGTGATTATGTGCACTTCTATTATGCACATTAAATTCAGCCAGACAAATATCACGCGTGCAATCTTACACTAAGTGCTATAGAAATAGTGAGGCATTTGATGAAGGAATTTGTCATTCCTATAGACCTTGAAAATAGTTTAGTTACAATGCAAAGCATAACCGAGTGAATTGATGAACTCTCACCTTGCGAATTCTTCAAAACACTCACTCCTTCTAAAAGATCCTAACACTTTCCAGTAAACATTTTCATCAGTGCTCCACGAAAATCAATCGATATTTCGAGTGAAAACTGACCTTACCCCTGACGACATCGTCCGCGAAATTGCACACAGCTTCAAGCGCGTTCTCGATCTGCAACTTCAGGAACGACTTCGGCGCGAGACTAGGGTTCCTGAGCCAATAGTGCCCGACCATTCTCCCTTCATCCGGATTCGCAATCGCGCCCTTCTCCAGCTCCTCCATGGCTCCAAACGCCGCCTGAAACCTCGGCTCCATCTCCGCCACGAACTCGTCCGTGAACCCGACCCGACTCACATCCAAATACAACCCTAACTCCTTGTGCTGATAAAACCAGTCAACGTATCTCCGCCACAGCTCTCTCGGATCCTTCTGCAACCTCAGTTTCTCCGCCGGCGATCCGTATTTCGCCGCCGACAAACTCGCTGGGAATTCGCGAGCCACGCACTGAGCCGAGAAGCTCGATCGCTCGAAGAACTTCGATCGGTTGGGGAATGCGATCGATTCTCTTCCAATTGGAGAAAACAGTGTCGATTTTGGCGTGAATTTATCCGGTTTGAATGTTGATGAAGAGGAGCAGAGGTCAGAGACAGACGCCATTTAGAGAGAGAGAGAGAGAGGGTTTAGGCCATGGGGAGATCTGATTCTGGTTGGGGAGTGAAAATGAGGAGAGCTTTTTGGAAGGTTGTGAGTTTATGAAGTGCGTGCGCTCTCACCTGAGTCTGTGTGCGTTTACAACTTTGCATGAATCACGAGTTATGCTCTGTTTGGGCTAATAGTCGTTGGATTGGATTGGGCAAGTTGTGATAAATTACACTTTGGTCCCTTTAAAAGCATAACTATTTTCTCAGCTTGGCCTTCAAATAAAATATTTATGCAATTTTTCATTAAGCTATTTGGCGAAGGCTCACTTTGGCCTAACCTTTTTGAGATTTTTTTAGTTTTTTGATTTGCGGTTTTAATTAATCTTATCTGAACTTTTTTCATTGTTTTATCAAAATTTTATATTTTTTTAATAAGTAAATCTTTTATGTAGATGTAAAAAAAAACACTAATGACAAAAAATTAAGTTAATTTATCGAGTGATTTTTTTTATCTTTAGTGAATTGTTTTTCAAAATTAGATTAGATTTTTTTATATTTTCATACTCTTCTCATCAAGAGGAATCAAAAGAGTATAAAATTTTGATCAAATTATTGAACAAATCACTAAAAAATAAAATAAGAAACTCAAAAATCAAAACAACTAAAAAGATAACTAGAAAAAAATGAGCTAAAAATTTCCATGTGGTATTAGCGGGAGCCACGAGTTAGGAGGATTCGATGGCGATAATATCCGTAGGTGATGATTCGAAGAACAAGATTTGACGATAATACTTATTGGTGGGATGGAAGAGGATAGAGGTGTAGGAAGATGGATGAGAGGTTTTTTGGTCCGTGGGTCATCATTGGATTTGAGTAGGCAATATTCCATCCCAACATGGTGAAAATTATAGAATTGAGAAAAATTCAATAAGATACGGTCTAATGTGAGAGGCTTATTTTCTTTAGGGGTCAAAACATAAAAAAAATAATTCTTTAGGGGTCAAATTGATGTATATGTTGACTGATATTACGATGATGCCCATGGATATTCTTTCCACTGTTCCCGAATAGTTCGAACGAGTTGGGGCCAAAATCGGGTAAACCGTTTCGATATAGTCAACGGAAGAATCAAAAACGAATTGCAAGCCGGTCCGCGGTCTCTATCACCGATGCCGGGCATGTGAGTCAGATTGCAAGTGGGACGAAAAAAACAAGTGTTTTTCTTTCCTTTAATTGGTAGAAGTCATAGAACTACGAATAACGGGAAAATCGAAAACTGTGGGTTCTAACTTACCAGCGGTTTGCCTAGTTGTGAGCTTTGTCGTAACTTGTTAGAAAGTAGTTATTTTTTGGGTAAATTACAACTGACCTCCCCTTAGGTTCTTAGTTAATACACAGAGTATTCCTGATATTTAAAAAATTATAATAATCTCTCTCAAAATTTGAAACTTAATCACTGAAGTTCCGGATTAATACACAAAATACCCTTCAGCTGACATTATGAATGGACAGTCATTTGAGGAATACTTTGTGTATTAATATGGAACCTCAGGGGTGGTTAGTATAAAATAAGAGAATTTATTATAAGTTTCAAATCTCAGGAGAAGTTATTGTAATTTTTTAAACGTTAGTGGTAATTTGTGGGGAAAGTCAGTGTATTTCACCCTTATTTTTTTGTGAACTTACTCGGTAGTAACTAATAATTTTTCACTTTCCATCCTCAATTATATAAATTGTTAAAATCAATTTTTACATTTAACGTTCATTAACAAAGTAAACAGGAATTGTCGCACCTCGTGTTAACTTGACTTGGATCCAGAAGCAATCCATATTAACATCATAGAAAATATCAAAATTCAATATTTTGTCTGACAATAAACAAAAAGAGATGAAAAAAAAGAGAGATTTAAAGATTGAGCAAGTTAGAAGACAAATCGAACTTGAATATTTATTATGACGTTAACATGTGTTGTCATTGGATTCGGCTTAGGTCAACACGTATTGGCTTAATTGCAAATTTTCATTCCTTTGACATTGGACGTGGAAATTGACTACAACGTTTTTATATAATAATATGTGCAAAGTAAAAAAAATATTATTTTAAGAGGTACAGTGAAAATCACTCAATACTTTAAAAGAACGAAGTACAATTTATCTTTTTTTTAAAAGTTGTGTCATTAGTCCAAGTGATAAGTCACTCAATAGTCTACTTAGTACTTACGTTGCCATGGCACTCCATTTCCCTCCCCTAGGGTAAAAATAGAGTAGAAATTACGTGTTTATCATAACTTATGTTTCTCCTTATGATTCTAAAATAATTTACAAAACTAAAAAAAGATACTGATTTTTACAAACTCCATTTTAAAAATTTTTACCTTCAACTTTTTAATAAATAATTTTAACATAAGTTCAAATGTATCAAGTGTCTCAAATTAAATATTTCACTCCAAAGACTTGTTAAAGAGCTGTTAAAAACTGACAATGTAAAATCTTGTGTCAAATTTGACTTATAGTTTGGGGAAATCATTTGTACCGAGTCAACATTTCCAGCAATATTTGTTTTTTAAGAGAAGCTATAGTTTGGATGTGATATGTCCAACATTCATAGTTTTTTTTTTATTATTATTTAAAAATGGTAGTTAAATAGTTGTGTTAAAATAATATTACACCAATATAACAAGATTTTGCTATTTTAGCATTTTAGTAATGTAGCTAGCCTAAAAATAGCTTTAATATTGCTAAAATGACATTTAACCACTAAAGATGGTTTAATGTCATGTGTTCTGGATA
This sequence comes from Actinidia arguta var. hypoleuca, assembly GCA_030159115.1. Lineage (NCBI taxonomy): Eukaryota > Viridiplantae > Streptophyta > Magnoliopsida > Ericales > Actinidiaceae > Actinidia > Actinidia arguta. The sequence goes on along the minus strand of BRYE01000010.1, from coordinate 18,916,396 downwards.
ATTTTAATATAGGCTCAGTTTGGTATTAGTTTTTCAGCTGTTTTTTTTAAGTTTATAAGTAAAAAAGTTAGAAATTTTTATTTTTTTTATTTTTTTGTTTTTATTTTTTATTTTTTTTAAACTAAAGTAAAGTCAGAAAAGCAAAAAATTTAAAAAATCTTGACATTTTTGCTAGTAAGCTTAAAAAAAAATTAATTTTTAAACATTACCAAACGGAACCATAGTATAAGTGCATTTGGAAATAAAAAAAGATAACTCAATGGGATTTGGGTACGATATAGGTGTAGGCAACTTCAACTCGAACTCAACTCATTTATACATATTATTATACCCGTAATATTTGATATATTTCTTGTTAGGCCAGTGATTTCCACTATTATTTTCACCAATTGTACTTCATTTTTTATTTTTATTATTATAAATTTATTTAAATACATACGTTTATTCAAACATTTTTATTACTTAAAAAGATATTTGAATAAATTTACTATAATAAATACCAAAAAATCACTAGCCTTCTTGTTATCTTTAAGAGTTTAGAGGGGATGCGGGTGTGGGGGCATTTACCTCCGTGATTAGCTCTCTTCAAGATTTCATCTCTCTGTCCCCCTCCCGTGGGTACCACTCCATTGGTGTAGAGCCCACACCGACGAATAAATCACATTTTGGTATTTGTAAAAGGGTGAAATACACTGGACACCCCTAAAGTTTTATATTAATACACAAAGTATCCTGATATTTTAAAAATTACACTAACCTTCCTTGAGTTTTGAAACTTATAACAGATTTTTTCTAAAATACACTGACCACTCATGAAATTTCA
>BRYE01000010.1:18893073-18913073 GCA_030159115.1 Actinidia arguta var. hypoleuca | reverse complement strand
TAAGTTGTGGATTTAGCCTTTAGGGCAATGAACGCGGGATGCGTGTACGTATTAGTTTGTTATATAGATACACTGGAGATGAATGCTATTGAAATTATTGCAGATTTGTGAATTCAGGTCAAATGATAGCTATTTGCGACTTCAATTTGAAGTTCTGATTTTGTGTGATTGCTGCAATTCTTGAAGGATATTGCGTGGCCGATCTTGCTCCAATGCATTCCACAAGGCTGGGACGAGCTCTGCATGTCTGATTCTATCCCTATAGAGATAGTTTAGGTATTTTCAATTAGGTATCCTAGGTTTGAGGTGGCTGATTATTGGAAATTTTGAATTTGAGTGTGTGTGTCGCCATATGCAGTTTGATTGTTATGGGCCCATTGCTTAGGGTTTTGAGTCAATGATAGTTGTAAATTGTGGATTTAAGGCAATGAACACGAGGGTATATGCACATATTAGTTTTTTCTTTTTTCTTTTCTTTCTTTTTCTGGATAAGTATACATGTATCAGTTTGTCATATATAGGTTAGACACTATGAACACTTATAAGGCTGTCCATATATTAGGGTTTTGGATGATTCATTCTTACACAATGTCAAATTAGGGCAACTTATAGTTAATTGCGTGTTCGTATCTTTACGTGTTTGATATGTTCCTATAGAAACTGTTTAGGGATTGTCAATTGCTATTATTATTGCACATTGTAAATTAGGGCATGACTGTAGCTAATTGTAGTTTGATTGTTACCCATGATGATGTATGCACATATTAGTTTGTTATAGATAGGCTAGAGATGTATGCTTTTGAGATTATTGTAGATTTGTAAATTCAGGTGTAAATGATGTCTGAGACTTTAATTTACAGTTTCGATTCTGTGTGATTGCTGCTGTTTTTGAAGGATGTTGCGCTGGCTGATCTTGCTCCGACGCATCCCATAAGGCTGGGGCTAGCTCTCAACTTCTCAGTGTTCTATTATGAGATTCTCAATTCATCTGATAAAGCTTGTAGTATGGCAAAACAGGTATACTAAATTCCAATATTAAAGTTTCTCAAAGTGGTTTGGTCATTTTTTTGTTTATACATACAGGTAATCAACCAAGCAAAGAATATCATTGAATTACTCATCTTGTTCTGTCAGATGTTAAATCTTTTATTTGATTTGGTCTTACCTTATCTTCTTATGAGTTTGTTCATTATAGTGAGATAAAGATATCATGCCTTGAAATCTTTATTGTCTTGTTTTCAATTATCAGGTATGTGACTTGGTTAGGAGGGGTATTAGATACGAATTTCACTGGAGGAGGATTTTGGAAAAAGGTTCTCCTATATACTTGGAAAAAAAGGGTGGTTTGTTGACTTTATACTGTTTAATTGGAATTTATGAAATTGGTTATTCCAAACAAATTGGCTGAGAAAGGAGCCTTGGAGGAGGGCGTATTTTATCCCCCCCCCCCCCCTTTCCCTTTTTATAGACGAGTGCTGTATAATTTTCCCTTTGTAAAATCTAAGAAAGAACTGCTTATTTGGATATTCTTATGGTGATTATTTGCTTCTCATTTTTACTGTTTATATGTCATAAGAGTTGTGAAATGCTTGTGGTGACTGAAAGTTGTATCTGATTGGTTAGGTATTGTATAGTTGCATGTTTACAGAACCACTTTGATTATGATTTCGTTTATGTAATAATCGGAATTCGTGTTGATTTGCTTGATAATGGTATTACTACCTTTGGGATGCCGAGTTGTTAAATGATTTGGAAGTTACCATCCCTTTGCCTCTTGCTTGTGCGAATCATGCTGGCTATGGCTTTATCTTCGAGACTGCTGTTATACGAAGTATTGTTCTTATGATTATTTTTGTTAGATTTCTAGTCATCTTACTCCTATTATCATCTGTGTTCAGGCATTTGAGGAAGCAATAGCTGAACTTGACACTTTAGGTGAAGAATCATACAAGGACAGTACGCTCATCATGCAACTGCTAAGGGACAATCTGACTCTTTGGACTTCAGATATGCAGCAGGTAAGTGTCCTCTCTCTCTCTCTCTCACACACACACACACACACACACACACGCTGGTGCAATGTGAGGAACATGACTATTCCGTCAATATGTGCATTTTCTTTCTTAATCTATATTAATACATAAAGGGAGAACTAGTGTTGGTGTTATATCACATTTTGAAGCTCCGAAACACTTATCATTTGCCAAAATTGTCCCTCAAACGTTACTTTTTTACAGTTTTAACAAGTATTAGTTGTGGGCGAAAACCAAAGGAAAGTGAAAACCACCCCATAAACCGCCCGCCACACTGCTTCCAAAATGGTTGTATTTAACAGGAGTCAGACACGCATTGTGTGCGCCCAACTTCTAGTTCCTATAATTGCAGAACAAGAAGGTTAGTGAAGAATTAACTCATTCTTACATTGGGCTTGATGCAGGACCAGATTGATGAGTCTTGAAAGACCTTTCAAGCTGATGGGTTATATTATCTTCGCCTGGAGGAGGTGGGCTTTGAATGTCATTTGTTATCGCTGACTAATTGTGTGTTGATTGATGTTGGGGTCAGCCCCATGAAATGATGCTTCATACTCGGACTTAAAACCTATTCTAAAGTGAATTTGGAATATTATGCTGGAACTGTACTAGTTTGCTATCTCTGCTGCGTTATTGCATTTGCCTACGGTTTGGTATGTTAATGGTCTCTTTTCCGTTTATTTTTTGGCCCTTTAAAATTTTGAGTTACGTATTGCTTGTGTACTGGTTTGCTATATTAGAGAAACTGCTTCAGGGACATTTAATTTTTTTTTTAATAATAAATTTGGCAGACCATTTCACGGTCACCCGGTATTTAGTAGAGCGACATATCTCAAGGCTATTGAGATTGTAGTACGAGCACGAAGAGGAAATGGAGAGAAAACCCAATGCATTTAGTAGAGCGACATATCTCAAGGCTATTGAGATTGCAGTACGAGCATGAAGAGGAAATGGAGAGAAAACCCAATGCATTTAGTAGAGCGACATATCTCAAGGCTAATGAGATTGTAGTACGAGCATGAAGAGGAAATGGAGAGAAAACCCAATGCTTTACTTGGGGGTGATGCAGGTACCTGTCGTCAGCTCCCAATTTGGTCAGAATATCCAAAATGAAAGGTGGTTTATAGATAATGGCCGTGTTGTATGAAAAAAGTGCTCTCTGAACCGAATGCGACAGTCGTTTTTTGTCAGACATCTGTTCCAGTAACTCTACTCTCGACTTGGATTATATATCCCAAAAGGTCGGTTCTCGTCCATTCCACATGCTGCCTAGTGCAGGTGTGGTTATCTGAAGTAGATTCTCTAGCACAAACCTGATATTGGTTTTGGAGCCTAATTACTGTTTGGTTGCTGTTATTAAGAACCAGTCCGTATACTTTTCAGAAAACTTTTTTTTTTTCAGAAATAGATGCTCAATATTTCCTAGTTCATTTTGCACGACATTGATTTTTTGAGGTTTTGATAAAGAAATAGGTTGTCTGTTAAAACAGTTTCCAGAAGCTGTTTTCCACATTTGTCAGTGAATGAAAATAGAAAACTTGAAACAGACTAAACAAGGGCTAAATGGACAGCTAAATCCAGGAAGGGCAACAAGTTGCTTGGATGAATCTCCTGTAAAACTGCATTCAAAATGCTGCTCAGCAATGCAAAACCGCAGCTAAAATAAGGCATCGCGATGATTACCTGAGCTTGAGTCTGGATCTAAGTCTCATCTATGAAAGAGGAAAGAATTGTGGATTGGTGCTGAAGTGCACAGATCCAATAATATTGAGTTGTTCACCCAATATCTTAAGAGGTTTTACGGATCAGAAGTTCTTCTATCAGCTTGTTGCACAACTAATACCCATAAAACAAAGACGTGGAATAGTTCGCATCTGCCGGTCACAAGAAGGAAAAGATGATTTGTTCATATATGATATCAAACTCAATCCACACACACACACACACAGATGCCTCTGAATGTACAACTAATCAGAATGACTTCAAATAAGCAAATGAGAATACCACTTCAACCGACAGTTCATAGATACGTATACGATATCAAGCTCAATCCACACACACTCACACAGAGAAAGATGCCTCGGAATGTACAACTAATCAGAATGACTACAAACAAGCAAATGAGAATACCACTTCAACCGGAAGTTCATAGATACACGTAATTTGATTCCATTGCTGAGATAGAGGAGTTCAGTCCCTTGTCCTTTTCTTGATCCATTCGAGGTATGGGATGCTACCTCCAATTATTGGGATGGCGATTACTTCAGGTACCCTGGATAAAAAGCACATTAAGGGTAAGAAGAAACCTTGCTATAAGGCATAATCTATTTCCACTTTTCACCTTAAATACAAAGATTAGTCAAGTAATCAAGTTGGATGGTATTGAGGCTCCAGGTCAAGGTAGTACGGTCCTCATGCTATTACTATATTTCCAAAACCAAGTGTTACTATGATTACAAAATAGTTGCAACTCTAGGATTATTTTGAGAACATACTGCATAATGATTGAGAGATTTGTTACCTGTTTGGTTACTGATTTCAAAAAACAATTTTCCAGAACCCCTCCAGAAACAGATGTTGAAAACAAAAAAACTCATTATGAGCGAAAATAATGATTTTTGAGAATTTGAAAATATCTTTTTGATGTTTTCTCAAAGTAGGTTCTTTACCAATAAAAATTCCAAAAAATAAGCTTCGAAAACAAGTCTCGAAAATCGTCAACCAAAAAAATTTATGAGTTTCAAATAGAAACCAAAAAAACACACAAACCAAACAAAGCCATGGTAATTGGAACCCCTCCCTCCCCAACTCTTTCCTTTTTAGGTTTTGTGGGACGACAAAGAGTAGTTGTTAGAATGGGCTGGGGGGTGTTTATTGTGAGGAACAAACAAATTTTGAACTTAAGCAGGTAAAGTATTGCAGAGGGTTTGGCTTACTCATATTCATGATTTGCCTTGACATGCTCTTTCAGAGCTTCCAAAAGGGATTCCCTAGTCTTGATTATAAGCAGCTCCTCGGAATCTGTTTGAACCTGCAAGCAACAACGCAGAACTTGGTCCATAACAGTATAGAATAATTTTTACCAAAATTGAAAGCCAATTTTTCCCTACCAAAATTAAGTCATCCTTGGCATTTTCAAATTGTTCTCTTTTTGTGTATTTAGCAGTGGGATCTTACCTCTCCTTGCCATTGGTATACTGACTCAATGCCTGGAAAAAGTAAATGGTTCATCAGGATTCTAGATTTACATATCAGAGGCTTAAGTATGGATCAATCTCTAAATGTAGGGGAGCATTGAATGGTCAATAACAATGTATCATCTTGTGATTACAAGTGCCCCATAATGAATCTATGCTGCTCACTTCACTGTTTATCAACATAGATTTCCATGAGATGCAAACACTACGAGAAGATGATGTTTAGACAAAAACAGGAGAGAAATTCAAGAGCCGATTTAGGGTTAAGGGCAATAAGGGCTCGGAATATAGAATTATCAATGAAAGGCTGGAAAGTGGATAAAAGTGCTATTAAACTGGAACAAAATAGGAAGAGATATCACATTGGAAACCCAAGGAGAAGAAATTTAGAGAAAGTGGTAAATAACATAGACTTCATTTGAGAAAGAGGTAATACGAGAGACCTCCTCTTAGTTTTGAAATTTCATTGGCCTCCCCTGTTAGATTTTGTTACGAATGATGTCTCAAATTCAACCCATTTTATGCTCATGACCGGTTGGAGACCCTCACTAGGTCCAACCCGTTTGTTATTATTGGGTAAATTTTCAACCCAATTTGTGCTGTAGGGTTTTCTTATATAAAGTTTTTTTTTTCCCGGGGGCTCTAGCATCTAGTGAGAGAGTTGCAGATATTGCTGGCTCATTGTATTCTCCTTGTTCATAGTGAATTTCCTCAGCCAAGTTTCACCCATGAACGACTAATGTAGGCTTTACGGCTAACAATGTAAATCCTTGCGTGTTTTTTGTGATTGTTCTACATTTTGTTCTTGATTTAATGAGTTGTCCTATCAGACATATTAGTCTAATGACATTAGCAGAAAGCCAAATTTTACATTTAACCATTCTGTCTTCAAATAGAATATCTTATGACTGAAGTCTTCACTACACATCTATCTGGAATCCAGGCCAGTTTTTATCAACCTCTGACCACCACCACCTCATCATCCATTGCACAGGCCAATGGTCATGACTAATAATCATGAACCATAAACCTTCGGTCAACCATAATCGAACCCCATTGTTACACTAGTCCCGTAAGAAAACTAGACACCACTAGAGAATGCTTCAGTTAGAGATTGCCAAACACAGGTTCAAGACTTGCAGTAGGAAAACATGAATCAATCTTACATACACGTGCAACATTAACCAAGTTAGTCACATTGACTGAGACTAAAGCATAGTGAAAACAAAGGCAATTTAGGTACAGTTCGAGAGAGAAGCACATGCCTGGCACTCGGTTCACGCAAGCTGCAAGTTTCTCTTTGACTAAGCTTTCTGCCAATTTCTTACCTGAAATATATATATTATCACAAGTTTAAAGGTCGGCAACATGTGATACTAATAATCACCGAGAATAAGAAAACAAGGAAAAACGAATGAAAAAAGCCCTAACCTGCTTCTTTGTTGGGAACAGTAACATAGACGACAATACTCGGCACAGTATTGCTACTGGCTTCCATTCTAATGCTGCGAACACTCTTAGCCGGTGTTTGGCTGCTGGATTTTGATCTGAAACCCATAATCATGTCAAAGTCAAGACCCACACATCTAAACCCCTAGCCAAGAAAATTTTCCGACAAAATTTAGAAGACGATGCGAATTTTTACCAACACAAAAAAGTGATTAATAAATTTGACACAATTAGACATCCAATCGACAGTAGAGTACAAAAATAAAATCATTGCTAGCTCGGTGAATTCCGTGAGATGACATTAATTTGCCAGCTTGCAAATTATTCAATTTTGAATGAGTATGAGCTAAGAATGAGCAATTGTATCGCATTTTACTTGAACACCTACCTAATAAGGGTGCAATCCCCTATGATTTGAGCTGCAAACCTTAATAATTTCGGAATTACTAGAGAAAGATGAGAAACAAACAAACAAAATAGAACAGCAAGAAAGAAGACCAATGAATTAACATGATATTCATATTGGCTAACGTGCATGGACACAATGCGCACAAGAGCTCTCTTCTTCATAGATAGATTACGTCGCATTAAATTGTACGCCTAATACATGAAGTACACCAAAGGGCACTTATGTTCACCCATCTATTGCAAGGCCCCTCTCTTGCAAAGTGGGTGAAACAAAAGGCGACTTGCTTTAAATGGAAGCTACCCTATTATTTCCACCAATGATACGGAAATTAATATTCGACAAAATAGATGAACATAGTTGCACTAATTTAGACAAGCGTTGAGTGCTCACACGACACGTATGCAGAAGTGATTCTTGTAATATCTTGATTTTTTTTAATCATAGAGCGATTATGAGTAGTTATGTTTGCGTTGTTTTAAAAAAACGTGAAGGGTATTTTTAGCCTAAAAATGCGAACCGACTTGACGTAGATAAGCGGAAACTAAATAATACCTGAAAATCAAAAAGACAGAATGTCTTGACATGCCACTAATTGTGTGTTTGATATAATCAACAATCAATTAACCTATCCATGATGGGATCTTCAAATTCTAACAATTACCTTAAAAATTTTAGTATAGCACGAAGGTCCTTTTAAATTTTTGGATCCATCATACGAGAAGTGAATTGGGGGATGAACCCTAGAAATTAGGCGATGAGAGAGAGAGAGAGAGAGGGTACCGGAAGAGAGGAGGGAAAGGGAGGGAGTGAGCGGAGCCCGTTTTGGAGGACAGAGAAAGCAGAGGGCAGAGGTTGGAGAGGCCAAAAGTACTCAAGACGCAAAATGCCCCGACCAATGGCAGTCGACGGCGGAGCGTTGGCGACGATACGATCGTAGAGAGAGAAGCTGCGAGTGGCATTGGATGTGTGAGATTGGGTTGGGTTTTTATAAGGGTTTTGGGGGGTGGTTTTGGGGGGTGGTTTTGGGTTAATTATTAGTACCATTTACACTGGAAAGAAAGGTATTGATGCTATCATTCGAGAAGCTACCATGAATATATACCAACGACCATTGATCACGCGAAGCGTGTGCGGAACTAATTCTGGAAATAAATTAATTTTGTGTTTTTTAATTTTTTTTTTATCGGTTATTGTAACCGCTAAATGGTATGAATTTGCGTTGATTTGAAAACGTAAATGGATATTTTTGACATAAAAAGTTAAATTGGGGCATTGATTGAACACGCAAAGCGTGGCCAGAACTAATTCTTAAAATATATTGATTTTGTTTTTCTAATAACTAAGCGCTATGAACATTTATGTTTGTATTGATTTGAAAATATGAAGGGATATTTTCGACAAAAAAAAATTGAGTTGGGTTCAAAAGCAGTGCACGTGTGTAAGATATAATATTTTAACATAATTGATTTTCACAGCAATTGTGAAGGTGTAATTTGGGTATAAAAAAAAGTGTAAGTCAGTTTCAAGAATCTGTTTTCATCAGGGATGTTCACAGTTTGGATTTGTCTGATACTATAAGAATTCAGTATTCAAATTATTTTTAACGATTCTGAAAAAATAAAGACGGTAATCTAACCATTGCAAGTATCAAACCAAATCAAAATTAATCCGCCTTATTGGTCTGATTTTTGTTCGATTTCTGTTCAATACAATTAACATTCTAATTTTTTTTATAAAATATGAAATTGCAAACAAAATTATTCATTTAAATAATGAAAGTAGATTTAGTTGTGTTAAATAGATGTAGAAAATCAACTGATAAAATATTGGGTAGAGAAAGAAGGTGAAAAGGTTTTGATGGGAAGAGGATTGATTAATCCTAATATACATGGGAAGTGGAAAGATTTTTGTTGGGAAAAACCAAATCGATCACACACATGTGTTAGTTACGGCGGTTAAGTGTTAGATTCCAAATAATTATATATATATATAATCGGTTCCGATTCGGTTCGAACCACGGTTTAAAAAAAAATCGATTATTGAACCAAATTTATCGGTTTTTAATTTTTAAAAATCAGAACCTAACCATTAAACCATAGAACCAATCCATAAAATATCAATTCATAAAACACGATTCGATTCACCGATTTTCGGATGTTTTTGGACACCCTTATTCTACACCAATTATTCATGTTATTTTGGGCCGGTGCTATGCCCATACTATTGTCTGGCTCGTCTCGATGAGCCATGGTTGTAATTGGGCCCATTCTATAGGCTGGAAAATGGACCAGTGCCCAAAAATGGATGCGGTAGGTGAACTAGTACGCACGCGGATATGTGCCCTCGAGCAGCCCATGTTATGGATTGTGAAGGCCTTTCTTCTGTGTATATATCTTTCAGTGTTATTTAATGAGATTTTCTGTGTAAGAAAACATAAAATGTCAAGAGAGACAAAAAAAAAGGAGGGAGAACGGAGCAAACAAAAACAAAAGAGACGTGAAAAAGTTAAAACCTTAAATTTTAATCTTATTGGATAAAAATTCACATTCCGTATTCCATCTCACGCCACTAAATTGTGTAACATCATTACTTTGAGTAGTATCCACTTGCTTCACGAAATTGAGTCGGTTGGGGTCGCCCATGTGGGCATGACCCAAACTTATAGACCGTGTATTTGAATTGTATATCTTGGGATTCTCCTCATTACAGATTTCCTCTCTCTACTTCTCCTCTCTCTTTAGAGTTCTCTTTTTTAAAAAAAAAACACAAGGGAGAGACTTTTGAACTGTATACTAGAGACAATGCTCCTAATGTAGTAGTCATCATGATCTATTTCAAAGTTCGTGATTCAATCTCAAATTTTGTTCAAATTAAGATATAAAATTATTTCGCTTCCGTTTTATTTTTTGATTGAACGATTTAAAACCTAGAGAGAGAGAGAGAGAGAGAGTGAGAGAGAGGATATGGTCGTATGCCTAACACATGATTTAACAATGGGGTTGGAGCAGTAAAAAAAGGAAAGGCAAAGAAGAAGATTGAGTTAACAAGCTGCAAAATGTAGTGGGTTGTGAATGACATAGTGGAGGTCTCGGATCTGAAACACTATTTGTAAGACTGTCTTTTAGAGTTTAGACCTAAGTCACCGAATCGTCCAGCGCGAGCATCCAATTTAAAAACTCTATTATTGAGAGCGTCGTGAAAACGTTCATTAAATAATAAAATATATATGTATATAAATTTATTTATAACACAAAAAATATATTATATTACTTTTAGTGAATTAATAGTAAATATATTTACAATTAATTAATTGAATTATAGATGCTATTTACTAATTTAATTTTGGTAGACATTTTTTCTTTATTAGCATTGAATTTTATAGTTGTGAAAAAAGTAAATGCCTAGTGGTACTAAAGTGAAGTACGGGTATCTCAATGTGGTAACATGCATTAAATATGTGGGTCCACTTTAAAAATAGAGAGAATACAAAAGAGTGCCAAAAGTTCAATCATTGGATAAAAAACTAGTCAAACTAGTTAAAAGCCTCTCCTATAAACATCAATCCGCGATTCCATTAGAGCCAATTCATGAATTTAATGCGGATTGACTCGAAATTCATGGGAGCGCGACGTGTGTTCCCTAGTTGACGAATTATGTGACCGAGGTTTAAACCAATACTTTATGTTTCTATTCTCTTTAAAAAGTGTGAAACAAGAGGTCGCTATATTATCTTGCTACTATTGGTATTTCGAGGAAATAAGGGAAGGAAAAATTGCACAGACTGAAGTAAAACTCAAATCCAAGCCATCATCGATTCATCAAATCTTTTGTTTGTCGCCAGAGTTTGACTAGAAAAGACAGAAATGATACTCCATTGGCCAGGCAAAAATTTTACCAAAATTTGACAGCAGTTTGGTTTTGTCAAATCTAGCTAGCCGCATCATCATCGTCAATGTTTTTGATACAATTCTAAAATAATGAATAGTTATACTAAAATGACATTAAATTAACGGAGCAATATTACTAAAAATGACAAAATAGCATTGGAGCAAGTCAAACTTTGAAAATGACGGACATTGTCAAAACGACACAAACCAATGACAATGCTATTAAGATGTTCGGCATTTTAGTCGATATTATATTTAGTGCCTAATACAACACAAGGTTTAGTTATACGGAAATTTTAGGAACATCATTTCTTTCTTTCTCTCCTTACGAGCCCCACAAACAATACTATAATTTGACATTTTATAAAGAAAATAGAACAAAATAACATCACAGAAAGCGAAGATTGCTATAGTTTAGCAATTTAAATAAACATCATATTATAGCAATAATTAGTCATATACCTATCAAACCATTGGACATAGAAGAATTCATTGAAAAATAGCATTAGGATGCACAACCCTGACAGGGTCCATAGGCCATCATACTTGATCTAAAGAGAATTTTTGTAGTGAAAGTGCAGAAAAGAGACGTAAAAGAGGTGCATTCCAAAGGCGAAGAAAAAAAAAGACCATTTCAAAGAATATGAGGAAAAAGATTTAGAAATTAGTGCCCTAAAAGTCTACTTTAAGACTTATTTTAAAATAATTAAGCACGATAAATTAAAGCATGAAACAAGCATCCGAAGTTAAAAACAAGATAGTAACAGTTGCAATTTATGTTTTTTACCATTGAATCGCTAATTATGGCTATGGGGTGGTGGAAATCGAATATAAATGTGGTATTTGGTGCCGAAAGCCTTTGGAACCAACCTGCAAGGCAAGACTTGATGAGAAACTCTCCCGCTGTTGCTTTAGGGGAGATTCTCCGATGGTCAAATTAGCAATCGAAGAAAAAGAACAGAGCAAATAAGGAAATTGCTTTGAAAGTAGAGAGAGAAAGAGATACTTGAGAGAGGCCGGCTTGGGTCTTTTATAGACTAGTTCGGCGCACATTAAGAATGCATCTGTTAGTTTCAGAATGTGGGTAATTGACCACATCATGTCTCTAGGCGCATGATTGTGTAAGAGGGGATGCCCCATTCGTCATCTAAAGTGACGTTGGTGAGAGTATGAATCTGAGCTAGATCTCCGGGATGGAAGACCGAGCTCGGTTTTAACGGTAGATTTCTGTGGGGCCTAATTTGATAAATGTGGGCTCCATACGGAGTATTTCGGTGGAGGCCCAATTAAGGGTTGAGCCTAGACTTATATTTAGACTTACATTTTTTTACAGTCAATTGTCCAAAGAAAAATTCAAAACTCAAACATTCACAAACTTTATTAATTGAAATAAATACACATATAGTTCATTCTAATCAAATGAGTACCTAATTATTACTGTATGAGTGTATGTTATTGTTAAGAAATTACACAAAGAATATTGAGGTGTCTAATCTAGTTTCTGAAAATAATTAGAGAAAAGGATAATATGGGCTACCTATTTTTTTAAAAACTAATTTAGCTATTTAATTTGTTTTTTGAATTTATTTTTCATTAGTGATTTTTTTTACCTCTTTGACAGTAATTTTAATTGTTTTTGATTTATCTTGATGAGATAAATATAAAAATATTAAAATTTTAAATAGATTCAAAAAAAAAAGGACTAAGCAAAATTGTAGCAAATATTCTAATACAACTTTCAAGACAAAAAAGTAAAAGTTGCATTCAACAAGCTGCCCTAAACAACATTGATGACCAATTTAACAATCTTAGTTCTAATTGTTTAGTCTTTTTTTATTAAAAATTATTATGTCTCAAATTGAACATTTTTCTCCTTAATTAGGCTCCATTTGAGCTAAGTTTATGTAAAAGGATAAAATATCTTACTTTACTCCTAGACGAGCTTAAATGAGTGCTACCGTCAAACTGTCGTTTTTATAATAAGTTTGGTTGACATCTTCATGTGATAGCTTGATCGGAAAACTTATCTTGATGGAGTTTTCCAAGTTGAGTTTTAGGATCAGAAGGTAATGTACATGATTAGTTCTCTCTGACAACCGCGCACTTGAGTTCAAACACTGATGATACGACCAACTATTAACCACGCCCTATGGGCATATTGGGTTGGGTTAGCCACTTACTCACTGACATGGCAGTTGACGCGTTCTCACTATTGTTGTATTGTAGGCTTGATCGAACAACGTCAAGCCACAGGAAACTGCTTGTCGTCCACCACTTTTATCTGCATTCGATTTTTTTTTACCCCGACTAAATTATAATTTATATCTTGGTTTTGAGATAAAATAGGCAAGTTTTTATGGGAGTTGTTTGGATTGAGCTTATATCTTGGCATATGTTTTTTTTATAACGGTATTTTATGGTCCATTTGGTTTAGATTTTTTCTAAATCACTTCAAATCCCAACAACCAAGAAATTGTTAAGCAAAAAAACTAGATTTTTAAGATACTCCAAACAGTAAAAGTACTTTTTTGTCTTACTTCATATTTTTAATCAAGAAATCAGAAACTTATTTTTTTAGTCTGCTCAAACAGGGCCTTAAACCGAAAGTTGTCCTCACCAAGTTGTGAGTAATTGCTAAATGCTAGGGAAAACATTGTACTTTTTCATTTTACACGCCCCAAAGCATCTAAAGGCAAAAGGGCTTTTCTTTTTGTAATCCCCCACCCACACAAATATAGATTTTTCATTTTGGGTCGACACTTTAGAGATTCTCTCATTTTGAACCCTCAAATCATTTATTTGTCAAAATCAAACATTATATAAAATGAGAAAAACTTTACACAAAAAGTATTTCACTATTTTAGTCTCTTTATCTAAATTATTATAAAAAAAGGTTCTTTTTATCTTCAATAGGTCTCTGTCAAGTTAAGGAGTTTGAGAATACAAACGACCCCGATTTTATCTTAATATCACTCACTTATCATGTGTTGTTTATAAATTATCTATCTATAGATTTCGTAATTAATCACTAAATCTAAAGTACGCTAGCAGCTAGCACTATATAATTTGTCTTTCAAAATGATTCTTAGTTGGTACGAAATTAATGACTTTGGCTGCAACATCGTAATTTTTGTAAACCTTGTACTAAAATATAATGGTATATTTTTAGATCATATTTATCCTTATTTTTTAAAAATATATATACTTATCTAAACTAATTACAATTATGACGTCAATAAACCCCTTTTCATTTATATAGAGATTTTCAAAATGTAGTGTCATATTTGTAATTTTAGAATGAAAAGGTTTTATTAGTAGTAGTGCTATGGGTACACCCATATAGTACCCCATGGTGAGGTATCCACACCCCATTGGGGTGTCACTGGCACCCCAATGGGGTGTGAACACCTCACCATAGAGTGCAAGTGGGGTACTATATGGGTGTACCCATAACATTTCCCTTTTATTAGTTGATTCTGGTCATCGGGTTAAAAACGAGGGCCACGTGTCGATTCCAGAAGAAAAGACAAAGTCACTGCCGATTGGTCAGTGACTCAGTGGTCATTCTCTAACATGTTAATTTACCCTTTTATCCCTGTATTTTGAGCCTATTCTTTTTCCTTTTGGCCTTAAAGCAAAAAGATGTCCATTTTATAACATTCCCTCAAAGAAAGCAAAGGATATTTAAGGAAAGTCACTCATTATGGGGCAAAAATCACACATTTATCGTCTTACCAAAATTACATGCTAAAATGAAAACTGGCAAAAATATCATATAAAAAATCATAAATACCCCTAAGGAACAAAAGAATAAAGTTATAAATAATTCAAATGAATTACTCTATACTCATACGAGGTATACATCTCATATCCTAGCGACATTGTGAGACCCAACTTCATGTTAGTGTGGAGTAATTCATGTTTTAATTTATGAAGTGTCTGAACACAAAAATCAAAAATCAAAAATTATCAATTCTTTTACATGAAATAAAATAAAGCAACATACTAGCATATATTATTACTAGCATGATATCCGTGTTGTGCACAGATAATTTTATAGGCATAAAATTCACAAAAACAATTAAATAGATAACCTATATTGTGTTATTATTTGAATTTTGTTGCATAATCTCTATTTGAAGAATTCGTTTATTCTTATATATATTTTACTCACAAAATTATTTTATATTTAGTTGGTATAATTTCTAATCAAATAACTCATTTTAATATTAATTTGGCACCATTAAAGATACTTTTTAGTTTTTATATTTATAAAACAGAATTAGTAATAAATGTTCTAAAAATGAAACATGAAATTTCAATATAGATTTAAGCCGCTTAAATTGAAAATTTTATTTTAAAATAAAATACTTATAAACGATATTTAAAACAACTCTTTTGACATGTCATTATGGAAGTTTTTTTTATGTTATTAATTTTGTGCAAGAATATAATTTCTTTATTTTGATTATAAATAGTTCCTACTAATCTAAATCTACTAATGCATTATCCATTAAACCTAGGAAATAAGTGTCCGAGAGAATCTACTCTCTCTCCATCCTTCTTCATTGTCTATATTTTGCAACTTCCCTATATTTTCTTTTCTTGCATTCGTGCCCCTCCTCTCTCTCTCTCCATCCCTTCTTCATTGTCTATATTTTGCAACTTCCCTATAATTTTTTTTCTTGCATTCGTGCCCCTTCTCTCTCTCTCTCTCTCTCTCTCTCCATTTGCCCCAAGACTGATGAGGAACACTTCCCTCTACATAAGCAGCTCTATTGGAGCAGTCTTTTCAATCCAACATAGAGAGAGAGATTCATCTGTTATTTGCAATTATCTTGTTATTTCCTTTTCATTCTTTGCCAAAAACACACACACTAATTCTTCTTCATTATGCTACACCTGAACCAATCCAAAGAACAAAACAGAGGCTTATATCATTCATCAAACAAGAGGGGTTGTTATTAAATCAGAGAGAGAGAGAGAGAGGGTTTTAGTTAAAGAAATTTTCTGGGTTCCAATGGTACCAAGTTTTGATTGTTTTCAAGCCTACTCTGTTGTGAAGACAACAACAGCATTTTTTGTGATGAGGTTGATTTTTGTTTTTTTGGGGAGAAATTTGAGCCTATTTCTCATCATATGAATCATCAGAGCAATAATCAAAACCAGAGATTTGATGTTGAAGAGTCCTTGAATGGTTTGCCAATAAGTGATGAGTTCTTGTCTTTGATGGTCAGAAGGGAATGTGAGTGCATGCCTTCTAGTGATTACTTGAAGAGATTGAGGAAAGGAGACTTGGATTTGGAAGCTAGAAGAGAGGCTATTGATTGGATTGGCAAGGTTGGTTAATGGGTTTTCTTAATCTTGTTTAATGGGCTTCTTAATCTTGAGTTGTTATTTTTAGTTTCTAAAATGGGCAGTAATTTTTTTGGGTTGGGAGGGGTTGGGTGGGGATATTCTCTATGTGCTTTGATGATTCAATGTTTTTTTTTTAGTTTTAGTTCTATTGGCTATTGATTGGATTGGAAAGGTTTGTCAGTCAATGAGTCTTGTTTCTTGGGTTTATTATTCTTGAGTTTTTTTTTAAAAAATTTTCTGAAATGGGTAGTAATGTTTTTTTGTTCTTGTTAATTTCTCTATGTGCTTTGATAAGTCGATGAGTTGTTTTTTTTGGGTTTTTTCAGATGGAACATTTTTTTTTTACTCCATTATTCTTGAGGGGTTTGTTCCTTAAATTTTCTAAAATGGGTATTAGTGTTTTTTGTTCCTGTTAATTTCTCTATGTGCTTTGATGATTCAATGAGTTGGGTTTTTTTTGGTTTTCGTTTTGTTTGGGTGTAGTCTAGTTGTAATGATGTTAAGTTGTCTTCTCTTTTTTTGGCTTTAATACCTATCTTTTTGGCTCTGAATTCTGTTTTGTTACTATTGACTGCTGCTGTTATTGCGTTCAACATGTAACTTGCACCAAGTTAGGTGGAATCCTTCTCTTTTTGCTTTTTAGTTTTCTGAATACAGATTATGTTAATTGTGTTTATCTTTCTTCCTTTTCCTCTTTTTATCCCATTTTTAGCTGACTAAAATTGGACTTACCTGTCCTTTTGTTTTATCCCCTTTTTTTCTCTGGTAAAACTCAATATGAACTTCATTTTCGGTGTCCTGACATGAAATGTCTTGTATTTCTCTTATAATTAGTATTACGGTTTGGAGCCGAACAACATAAGTCTTCATGTTCTCTTGTGTTTTTTCTTCTCCGCCTTGTTGCAGACATAGGCACACTGTTGAATCACGTAAATTCTCATGTTCTCTTCTGTGTGCGATTATTTTTATTTGTTCTTTATTGTTTTCCCTTTATTGCATATAGTGTGTTTTTATTTCTTCCTCTCCACCATCGATATAGCTAGGCATATTGCCGAACCACGTAAATCTTCACGTTCTCTTGGCCTTTTTCTTCTCGTTAGCCTCTCTGTCTTGGATGCAGGTACATTGTCAAACCATGTAAATCTCAATATTCTCTTCTGAATGTGATTGCTTTTATTCGTTATTTACTATTTTTCGTAGATCAATCGATCTTGTTATTGCATAACATTTATGAATGATGTTTTTTGATCTAACAGGTTCATGCCTATTTCAATTTTGGACCTCTATGTACATATTTGGCTGTAATCTACTTGGATAGGTTCCTTTCAGCCTATAAATTACCAGTAAGTTCAGGATCAAATTCTACGGATCTTTTCCTTTTTCTAGTGTTTAATTACACTGCTAATTGCATTGTTTTGCACTTAATCTCTCTCTCTCTCTCTCTCCCACTTGTAGAAGGGCAAAGCTTGGATGATGCAGTTGTTGACTGTGGCTTGTTTATCTATTGCAGCCAAAAAGGAGGAGACTGAAGTCCCTTTATGCCTAGACTTGCAGGTACAAGGCATGATATTTTCAGTGAATATAGGTTAGTCTTTGTGCCTGTTTTGGATAATTTTTATTATTAATTTTATCTTTAACGAACTTTTTAATTTTTTTGGTCAATTTTTTTTATATTTACAAAAAATGCTAAGATCCAAATTAATTTAAATGAATTTTTCTGAAACTTTTTTACTTTTTTTATTCGTCTGTACAAGATAGCTAAAAAAGTACCCCAAAAAATATAAAAAGAAACTAAAATTCAAATTAATTAGAATGTTTTTTTCTGAATCTTTTTTACTTTTCCGATTTGTCTACGAAAGACGACCTGAAAAAGTAAAAATATTTGACCAAAAGATGAAAATAGTTTGTTAAAGACAAAATTAATTCAACTCAAGTAAAAATGATCCCGAATGGATTTTTTGTTTTGTGGGTCATTATTTGTAGATCATTGTCCTAATAATTATGAGGAATGGGCGCATGGCAGATGGGTGAGTCTAAATTTGTGTTTGAAGCTACAACAATACAGAAAATGGAGCTTCTGGTTTTGAGAACTTTGAAGTGGAGAATGCAAGCAATCACACTACTCTCCTTTATAGAAAGTTTCCTTAGAAAGATCAATAGTGGTAAAGTTTCTCCAAGATCTTCTTCAATAATTGGATCAACCCAACTCATATGGAGCATAATAAAAGGTACATTCCGTCTCTCTATATTTAGTTCAACATTGTATATGTAATTATCTGGTGATAGGCCCGTAAAACCAACTAAGCTATTCATGCTTGATTGTATGTCAAAAGCTTGTTCGAGAATGATTTATAAAAAAGTCAAGCGTTAAGTTATTTGAACCAAGCTTGAATTCATTTATACTCTAGGATAACACAAAACACTAAGCTACTCGAGCTTGACCGAAGCTTGTTTGAGATTAGCTTGAAAGCTTAACAAACCAAGGCTGAATATATTCTGAAGCTCGTAAAATTTTTCAAATCAAGCTTGAAGAATCAAATACTCTGCCAATAAGCTCATATAAACTCTAGGACAACACAAAGAACCAAGTTACTCCAAGCTCGATCGAAGCTTGTTCGAGATTGGCTGGAGAGATTAAGAAACCAGGATTCACGCAATTGGAAGCTTGGTCTTTTTTTCAAACAAAGCGGCTTGACTTGGCTCAATTGTAGCCCTATTGTACTAGTAATTGTAAAGAAAGAAACAATTGAACTAGAGTAAGATTTCAAATATCGACCGATATGTATCAGGATTTGGGACCTCTAATACCAATATTAACAAATATGTTAATTGATATTGTCCGATATTGACAAATACATAATCGTACCACCAAAGCGATACGTTACCCAATATTGCGATTTGATACCCTGAATTCAATTCAGGGATTGATTTCTTGGCGTTCAAGCCCTCTGAGGTTGCAGCAGCAGTGACAATATCTGTGGCAGGAGACACCCAAACATTAGACACTGAGAAAGCAATTTCTCTCCTCACTCACCATGTAGAAAAGGTAAAGTTGGTGGTACCCAAATAACTTCAAACATTTTTAACTTTCCAAATTATTTTGAATAGGCATTTCAAAAAATGGAAAGTTATTTTTAATACCCAAATAAAAAATGGTAACCATTTCTCTTTTCAAATATTACTTAATAGTGGTCTGTATCATTTTTGTTTTTGTTTTTGTTTTTTGTTTTGCAGGAGAGAGTGCTCAAGCCTGTTGAAATGATCCATTAGACATCATTGATAAGTGCTTCAGTTCCATCTGAGCCCCTAAGCCTCCTTGGTGTGCTTGATGCAGCTGCATGCTTGAGCTATAAAACTCATGACACAACAGTTGGGTCATGTCCAAATTCTTCTCAAAATAGTCCAGACCCTCAGAGGAGGAAACTAAATAGAACTTGTGAAGTTGAGATTTAGAGGGAGGGCATGAGGGGTAGATTGGTTTCACCCAAATCCAAACTAGTTTGGTTTGATACAGTGGGAATTTTGATTTTGGAGACAAAAGTTGAGTAACGAAGAGATCAATAAGTTGAGTGTGAGTGGAATGAAGGATTGGCATGGAAACGTACTCTTTTTTTTTATGTTTTCAGAATCAGTTTTGTAGTATATTTTTTAAAAATTTATTTGGTTT
>BRYE01000010.1:18865573-18888073 GCA_030159115.1 Actinidia arguta var. hypoleuca | reverse complement strand
TAATAATTAATTATTTTTTGCCATTTCTGTGTCGTGCCATGCCAATTACCGTGCCGTGTCGTGCCCGTGCCGTGCCGTGCCCATCCAAGCCAATTATCGTGTCGTGCCCGTGCCGTGCCTGACTAAATTCGTATCGTGCCGTGCCATGCCGTGCTCAACCAAATCAACTATCGTGTCGTGCCTCACTATTTTCGTGCCCCGTGCCCATGACCGTGCCCGCTCAGACAGTGTCGTGTCGTGCCGTGCCCAACTTATACCGTGCCCAACTTATACCGTGCTCAAATCGTGCTCGTGCCGAGTTTTTTCGTGCCGGCACGGCACGCTTGACACCTCTAGGCGCAGTGACCACGCCGAGCTTGCTATAGAGCGATAGCCCGGTAGCGGTGCTTGCTCTTGTTAGCGTGTTACGCCTCATTGTGATAAATGTTACGACCTTTAGAGTTAAAGAAAAATTGTGATTTTTTTTTTATAATCGGTTATAGTGAATATTACAATCGAATGTGGTAATATTATACTTGGGCGCACCGTTTGCACCATTTTTTATGGTATTTACTATATTCGCTCCCAAAAAAATCAGTTTTTTTTTATCATCTTGACCTTCAGCTTTTCAGTTCCCTCCACAAACCACTCTACAACTGGTTTTTGATCCAAACACTACCTAAAGTCACCAGTCACTACATGGATACGAGATTGGTATTTGGGACAGCATGGACTGACTAGTTAGCACAGGGCATTTTGGTCTCTTTTTGTTTAATGTGGTTTTCATTTGGGACCAGCTGAATATTTTGTTATTAGTGCTTCTTACAGAGACACAGCTCTCTCTCTCCCTCTGATGGCTTCTACGCTGGCTGTGTTCTTTCTGCTCTTTATCCCATTTGCAGCTGTAGAATCTCAGAAAATCCCTTCCCATCTAATAAGTTTGGGCTCTTCTCTCTCCCCAAGTATTCCCCCCAGTTCATGGTTCTCACCTTCCCTACTTTTTGCATTTGGTTTCTACCCTGAACGCAACGGTTTTGCAGTAGGAATCTGGCTAGTTGGCAAGCCAAACGACACTGTTGTCTGGACTGCAAATCGAAATCACCCGCTTGTGTCCTTAAATTCCACACTTGAGTTCACCACAGACGGTAGGCTCATTCTCCATACCGACCAAGGCATAGAGCAGTCCATCGCGGATACTAATGGTGAGGCTGTCTCTGCAGCTATGCTCGACTCTGGCAATTTCGTGCTCTACGATAACTCTTCTTCGTCTATTTGGGAAAGCTTTTCTTTCCCAACTGACACCATATTAGGGGGCCAAACTCTGGATAGTGATTCATCATTGGTTTCTAGTGTGTCAAGCTCAGACCACTCAAGTGGCCATTTTCTTATTTCTATGCAGAGCGATGGAAATCTTGTTGCATACCCAGTAAACAGTTCTTTAAACTCTGTTGATGCTTACTGGGCCTCTAATACTGCTGGTGGATATAAATTGAATCTCACTGTTAATGGTTTTCTGTACCTAGGTTATACCTCGAATACATTGGTGAACGGCTCCCATCTTGCGGAGAACAATACAATAATTTATCGTGCAACACTTGAAGATGATGGGATTTTTAGGTTGTATTCTCATAGCTTTGAGGGCAACAGGAGCCCACGCGTGTTGATGAAGTGGTCTTTGTTGCAGGACAATTGTCAAGTCCATGGTTTCTGTGGATTTAACAGCTACTGCTCAAGGAACGGCACTAAAGCTGACTGTTATTGTTATCCTGGCTTTGTTGTCGTCGACAACAGTGACAAGTTCCTTGGTTGCTACAGGAATTTTAGTGAAGATCCTTGCAGAAACGAAAATGGTTGGGTGATGTCATACAACATGATTACTTTAGAAAATGTAATATGGGGAGACTATTCTTATTTTGTTGCCTCAATGGAGAAGGAAGATTGTCAGAAATCTTGCACGCAAGATTGTAATTGTGCAGCAGCACTGTTTCTCGATGGAACTTGCAGGAAACATAAGCTTCCTCTGAGATACGGTACAAGAGATTTGAGTAATTTGTATACAGCTTTTGTCAAGATCGGCTCTACAATTCAAGATCATATCCCGAACCGTCCGCTTGGGCCATCCATTGTGACTGATAGCAAGAGAGGCCTGATTTCAATTCTTGCTTTAAGTTTGGGTTCCATTGCATGCTTGTGTTTTGTCATTGCAATTTCTAGTTTCTTCATATACAAGCGCCGAGTTCATAGGTATAGGAAGCTGTCGGACAATGCTAAATTAGGCCAAACTGAAGAGTTCACTTTGCGGTCATTTTCTTACGACGAACTGGAGAAAGCAACCGAAGGTTTCAAGGAAGAGTTGGGTAAGGGTTCTCATGGAACAGTTTACAGAGGGACTTTATCTGGAGTTAACAAAGTTGTTGCTGTTAAGAGACTAGAGAATGTCTTGGAAGAGGGAGAGAGGGAGTTCCAATCTGAGGTGACTGCAATTGGGCGAACGCATCACAGGAACTTGGTTCGGCTACTTGGTTTTTGTGTTGAAGGATCAAGGAAGCTTCTTGTCTACGAGTACATGAGTAACGGGTCTCTTGCAGATCTTTTGTTCAAGTCCGAGAGTCATCCAAGTTGGAGAGAAAGGGTGAGGATTGCTCTAGATATTGCTAGAGGGATTCTCTACCTTCATGAAGAGTGTGAAGCCTGTATCATTCACTGCGATATAAAGCCTCAAAACATACTCATGGATGATTCTTGGACTGGAAAGATCTCTGATTTCGGGTTAGCAAAGCTTTTAACACCGAATCAAATAAGAAGCATTATCGGAGCCGGAGGGACAGGGTCTTACTTGGCACCTGAGTGGCAGAAACATGCGTTGATGTCGGTGAAAGCTGACATCTATAGTTTTGGGATTATGTTGTTGGAAGTTATCTGTTGCAGGAGAAATATAGTGGTTAATGTCTCCAATGCAGATGAGATAATTCTTTCATCTTGGGTATACAAGTGCTTTGATGCTGGAGAGTTGTACAAGCTTGTTGGGGATGAAAACGTAGACTCGAGGACACTGCAGAGAATGGTGAAGGTGGGATTATGGTGTATTCAAGATGATCCGGCTCTGCGCCCTTCCATGAAGAAAGTCATCTTGATGTTGGAAGGAACAGTGGACATACCTGTCCCCCCAAATCCATCTCCCTTCCTTCTACGTTCATGATGTGTAGTTACGATGGAATCTCGTAACACAAATCTCAAGTCACAATTTTTTTTTTTTACAATTCTCTCTTAATCTTTTTTTTTTGTTATTCCTCTTGGTCGTATATTAACGTATTTGTATGTTTATATTTTCTATATTTATATTCCAAAAGTAGATTATCTTGAGCAAAAAATTGCCTTGGAAGAGGGTTAGATAGTTTTAGAATAAGGGAAGATGATCCCGTGTTATAGGTTAGCTTGTTTGTGTACAACTAAGTGTTTTTTTATTTTTATGTATTTTTGGAAGTGTTATATTTAGAGCTTGAGAAATAAAATGATGTTTTAGTGTTTATTGACTTAACTTTCTCCTATGAATTATGTGTATCAGTACAGGTACGAGAACTAATACTATATATGTACGTTGGTATGATAAAACCTAAAAGAAAGTAGGATACGGGTGCGTCTCTAAAAAATATGTTTTTGTAATTTTGAGTAATGAATTATATGGAATAATTAGTAAACCAAATAAAAAAAATGAATTAATAATCTAACCTACAAATCATAGCTTAATTGTTAAAACTTTAGGTCCAACTCGAGTTGAGTGTCATGCACTAAAAAAACTTACACGCTAAAGGTTAATAATATAAGTATTTTAAGCTAGAGAAAAAAGTCTCATCAACCTAATTTCATCTCTCTATAAAAGGAAGTACTATTCCGGCTCGTGTACGGCTTGGGTGTATTGGATACTATTGTAGTACGATAGAATCCAAAAAACAAATTGGGGCATTTTTTGACATATTCCGTCCGCATACAGAAGTAGAATACAGGATCCCGGGATTCGGTGCATGGCTCGTAGACCATCTCTAGATGGTGATACAATATGGTTTGCCTATCTTTTGTGGATGTCTTTAAAGGAAAGACTTAAAGTTCTTTAAGTCAGTGATGAGATATTTCTGCACTCAAAAGTGCCAGCTTGATGATCGTGCTCGTGTTAGATGAGTTACAACCATTCATGAATAAGTTTTGTTTTGATGGTGGTACAATTTGGTTTGTCCGGCATTAAAGGAAGACTTGACGACTCTTCAGTCCGTCTACTTGAATATTTATGGTGTTGAGGGTCCACCTTGCTGAAGAAAACATCTTCTTCTCCAATTGTTAGGTGAGTTCATACCATGCATTGGATGAAATTTCTCTTGATGGTGATAGAACTTGGTTTGCTTTTTAGTTTGTGGCTGGCTTTAAAGGAAGACTTGACTCTTCGGTCTGTCTACTGAAATATTTATGATGTTGAGGGTCCACCTTAATGAAGAAAACATCTTCTTCTCCAATTGTTAGGTGAGTTCATACCATGCATTGGATGAAATTTCTCTTGATGGTGATAGAACTTGGTTTGCTTTTTAGTTTGTGTGGCTGACTTTAAAGGAAGACTGGACTCTTCAGTCCGTCTACTGAAATATTTATGCTGTTGAGGGTACCCCTTGATGAAGAAAACATCTTCTTCTCCAATTGCTAGGTGAGTTCATACCATGCATTGGATGAATTTTTTCTTGATGGTGATAGAATTTGCTTTGCGAATTTGCTTTGCTTTTTAGTTTGTGGTTTGCTTTGAAGGAAGACTTGACCTTTCAGTCCGTCTATTGAAATATTTATGCTGTTGAGGGTCCCCCTTGATGAAGAAAACATCTTCTTCTCCAATTGCTAGGTGAGTTCATACCGTGCATTGGATGAAATTTCCATTGATGGTGATAGAATTGGCTTTGCTTTTTAGTTTGTGGCTGGCTTTAAAGGAAGACTTGACCCTTCAGTCCGTCTACTGAAATATTTATGCTGTTAAGGGTCCACCTTGATGAAGAAAACATCTTATTCTCCAATTGCTAGGTGAGTTCATACCATGCATTGGATGAAATTTTTCTTGATGGTGATAGAATTTGGTTTGCTTTTTAGTTTGTAGCTGGTTTTAAAGGAAGACTTAACCCTTCAGTCCGTCTATTGAAATATTTATGCTGTTGAGGGTCCCCCTTGATGAAGAAAACATCTTCTTCTCCAATTGCTAGGTGAGTTCATACTGTGCATTGGATGAAATTTCCATTGATGGTGATATAATTGGCTTTGCTTTTTAGTTTGTGGCTGGCTTTAAAGGAAGACTTGGCCCTTCAGTCCGTCTACTGAAATATTTATGCTGTTAAGGGTCCACCTTGATGAAGAAAACATCTTCTTCTCCAATTGCTAGGTGAGTTCATACCATGCATTGGATGAAATTTTTCTTGATGGTGATAGAATTTGGTTTGCTTTTTAGTTTGTAGCTGGTTTTAAAGGAAGACTTGACTCTTCAGTCCGTCTACTGAAATATTTATGCTGTTGAGGATCCCCCTTGATGAAGAAAACATTTTCTTCTCCAATTGCTAGGTGAGTTCATACCATGTATTGGGTGAAATTTCTCTTGATGGTGATAGAATTTGGTATTCCTTGTGAAGTGCACGTGTGCAAGTTGTAGTTTTACGAAGAAATTTCTACTAAAATGTTATTTATGCTTATAACACAAGTTGAGGTTCGGTAAGTCTCCTCTTGTATGAAAACTTAACCACTCAAAACAATACCAAAAATTCATTCTATCCTCTCATGGGTTTTAGATCCGTGGTTTTCTTACTCATCTTCCTCCTATACTTTGTAAGTGGGGAACGCAAGGTACAATTAGGCTCATCTCTTCTCTCCACAACTCCCCTCACATCATGGTCCTCTTCTTCTGGTCTATTTGCATTTGGTTTCTACCAACAAGACAATGGCTTTAAGGTTGGGATTTGGTTGATCCCCAGCAAAAAGGTTGTATGGACTGCAAACAGAGATGATCCGCCGGTCACTGGCAATTCAACCATAGAGCTGACCAGGGAAGGGAAACTTGTTCTAAGAACTGAGCAAGGGGGAGAGCAGCTCATAGCAAATGCTTCGGGCTCTGCTGCCTCCATGCTTAACTCTGGCAATTTCGTGCTGTACAATGAGGTTTCTGAAGTCATCCTATGGCAGACTTTTGATTATCCCACCGACACCATTCTAGGGGGACAGACGCTGTCAACAGGTATGAGCCTGATCTCTAGTTTATCAGACACGGATCACTCCACTGGGCGATATAGACTCACAATGCAGGGGGACGGGAACCTTGTTTCGTACCCACTAAACACGGTAGGAACCTCAGCAGATGCTTATTGGGCCTCGGGCACAGTGAGGCCAAACCCATGTTCGCTTTACCTCAATTCAACAGGCAGTCTAGCAATCATAAACAGCAGTAATTCGTATACATTCGAAACCTTGTATGATTACTCAACGTCAGTTTTCAACATCAGCAAAACACTCATTTATCGCGCAACACTTGACTCCGATGGCATTTTCAAATTTTATTGTCATACCTTCACGGGGAGTGATGAATCCCCAATTCCAGTGGGCTGGAGCAATCCAACAAATCCATGTGAAGTGAAAGGTTTTTGTGGCTTAAACAGTTTCTGCACATTATTTGACGACCAGCCATCTTGTCGTTGCCTTCCCGGTACCAATTTAATTGATCCCGGTCGGATTTTTCTTGGATGCGGAAGATACTCCTCTCGGGAGGGCTGCAGAGGTGGGGTAGAAAACACAACTTATTTTAACATCAGTACCATGGAGAAAATGTCATGGGGGGATGTTCCTTATGTTGATGTATCGATGTCACTGGAAGATTGCAAGAAGTCTTGTTTGGAAGATTGCAATTGCGAAGCAGCACGATACGTGGAAAGCTCTTGTGAGAAATATAGTCTTCCACTGAAATATGTTAGAAGAGATTTATCAGCATCCTCCAGTCCCACCACGGCTTTGTTTAAGGTGAGCACGAGAAGCATCAAAAGTGACAATGGGACAGTTCCTATGTTCGGGAAGCCGCGGCCAGTTGTTGTCAAGAGCAAAACAGCAGTAATGTTAATTCTTATTCTAACAATAGGTTTACTTACAAGTTCATGTGCTGCCCTTGCAATCTCTGGCCTATTCATTTACAAAATTAGAATTTTGAGGTACAGAAGGCTGTTGGAATATGGATATTTGGGCCTTCCAGAGGAGCTCACCTTGCAATTGTTTTCATACAATGAGCTCAAAAAAGCAACCAATGGGTTCAAAGAAGAGTTGGGAAAGGGATCATTCGGATCTGTTTACAAGGGAACTTTGTGTAAAGGAAAAAAAATCATAGCAGTGAAGAGACTCGAGAAGGTCGTAGAAGAAGGTGAAAGGGAATTTCATGCAGAGGTGCGAGCAATCGGGAGAACAAATCACAGAAACTTAGTCCGGTTGCTGGGTTACTGTAATGAGGATTCTAAGAGGCTTTTGGTTTATGAGTACATGAGCAATGGCTCGCTTGCAGATCTTCTTTTCAAATCCACAAGGCGCCCAGATTGGAGGGAGAGGGTGAGAATTTCCCTAAATGTTGCGAGAGGGATCCTCTACCTCCACGACGAGTGTGAGGCTCCAATCATCCATTGTGATATAAAGCCTCAAAACATCTTGATGGATGATTTTTGGATTGCTAAGATTTCAGACTTCGGGTTGTCCAAATTGTTGATGCCTGATCAAACAAGGACCTTTACAGGGGTCAGAGGGACTAGAGGATACTTGGCTCCAGAATGGCAGAGAAACACCCCCATATCCGTCAAGGCCGATATTTACAGTTATGGGATTGTGCTATTGGAAATTGTTTGTTGCAGAAGAAACTTAGAGGTCCATGTATCGAATCCAGAAGAGTTGATCCTTTCCAGTTGGGTCTACAAGTGCTTTGTCGGGAGAGAGTTGAACAAGCTTGTCGGTGGTGAAGAAGTTGATAAAAAGAGCTTGGAGAACATGGTTAAAGTGGCACTATGGTGCATCCAAGACGAACCGCATCTCCGTCCTTCAATGAAGAGTGTGGTCCTAATGCTGGAAGGCATTACTGATGTATCAATTCCTCCTTGTCCAACTACTGCCTCCATGTGAACGTTAACATTCGATATACTAGAGGTAGTTGCTTTTGTTTTCTCATTTTTCTGTTTTTCTTTGTTTGTTGAAGTTAATGCAGTTTCATTTCCTCTCTTGATTTTAACTTGCATGTAATTATTAATCTTATAGATATTATGTTGTTGTAAGCATTAATAATGGGTGTTCTGTCTTGTGATGTGCAGCTCTTGCTTATTGCCAATCTCATATTCCTGTCCTTTTTTTCAAGAATGACACTGTATATTATTGTAGTATTTCAATACATCTTCCTCTACTAGGCTAGTTTATGGGCCCAAATATCTGCTAAAAGCACTATCTAGAAAACAAAAACTTTGAATCATTGTTCAAAATCCATACATGAGAAATTTAATTTTCCAATATCAGTAACAATTTAAGAAAAATCTGCTCTCACCCGGGATTTGCACTACTGCTGCTTCATTTTTCTTATAAAATGGAAGGATATGTGTAGAATTCCATCCTTGACAGCCTTAGCAGCTTCAAACAGTTTTCATTAAAATGCTGCTTCTTTCTTTGTTGATGTTTTGGATGCAAGATAGCAGTGCCTTATCTTGCTGCGGCAGTTTTCTTAGCCTGTGTTTGAATCAAGGATTTTTGGTTCCGATACATTTTTCTTTTCCCTCAACAAATCCCTAATATTAATTCTTGATCCAAATGTTTTTTTTTTTTTTTGCGTGTGTTTTTCTTACCTAGTCCTATCCGAGTTTGGGTTTATCCTGCTCTTTTATAAGCTTCTTGTTGGTCATGTTTGCGTCTAGTTGAGGTCTTGCCTTATTTTAATGGTCTATGATTGGAAAACTATGTTCTGAACACTTTTGTTATCTTTGTTATATAACTATGTTCATATATTTTTCAAAAAAAAAAAAACTTGGCAACAAAATGAAAGCGTTGATGCAGGGATTTGGACCCTCATTTGCATGGCTTATGGTCCTCCAGATTGCTTGAAAAGAGCACAGAAAAAAAAAAGACAAAGCGGGTTGACACAGTTGTAGTGCCAAGGCGAACATGAACGTGATTGACTCCATCTCCATTACATCGCCCGTATTCTCCTCCCAGCCCATAAGTCGCCAAACGCATGTTGCTAGGTAGTTTTTCACCAATCCTTATACCAAGGTGAACGTGATTAACTCTATCTCCACCACAACCACCTATAGACGCGGCACCACCTTCACATTGCAATCTCCACCCATTACGCCGATATCTTCGGCCACGGTTTCCTTACGCGGTTGCCCGATAATTACGCCACGATCTCCTCACACGTTTGTGAAATCTCCATCTATAAAAGGCCTCTCATCATTCTCCAAAAAGAGATAACTGCAATCTCACTCTTTGAGTTATTGCTATATAATTTCTCAGTTATGCTTTGTTTAGGAGATTCATCTCGATCTCATCGCCACGCCGGAGGGGTTTTGAGCGGCCTCACCCTGGCCGGTAACGTTTGTCTCTCTGCGCAGGTTACCGAGGTCACCCTTGGGCAATTCTAACTGTTAGGTGTTCGCCCCAAATTTCTACCACAACAGTAATAATTTATGTACTCCCTTTGTACAAAATGCACTTCAGTTTTTGTTTTTATAATGAAAAATTAGAATAAATTCCTTTTAACACTTCGGCCAATTACCTAAATTATCCCTTCCCATACAGTTTACACTTTTGGTGAAAAGTGTAATGCACAATAAAGCCAAAAAGTGGATTGATAAATCATTACCCTTTATAGAAACAAACTACTTTTAAAAAGAATACTAAAAAGATAGTTTTGAATGCTTGAATACTATTTTCATGCTAATTGTCCAATCTGTAAGGAATAGAGTAATGGCCTTAAACAACATTAAGCTATGTTGGTTTGAGGCTTCTACATAGATTTTATCTAAGCAGCAGTAACCTCCTTTCTGTTGATCTAATCTGTGATCCTAGTGTTTAGGCTATTGACGCTCCTGACTTCGGTTAGGATTTTGGTGCAGACCTTCGTTTTGATGTGCTTTCTGCAAGCCGCTGCTATTGGTATGCAGGGTTTTGGGAAGCAGGTATTTGGTTTGGCAGTTTTCATTGTTGCTTCCGTCTTCTGTTGTGTCTGCTGCTGCTCTGGTTGCAAGGTCTTTTGTAGTTGTTTGGAATGTGTCTGTTCTTTCTGTGGTTTTTATTCCTATTTTTTGAGGATTGTGATGGTGGGGAGGTTGGACTTATTGCTGGCTGCTTTAATTGTTGTAGTGAGTGTGGAGAGGTCATATAGTTGGTTAGGGCTGTTTGGGAGGAGCCTTTGTTTTTTGTCTTTCTTTTCTTCTCTTTATGAGTTTCTAGCTTGTTCATAGAATTGAAGGAACGTAGTGTGATCTGCGCGATTTGAGGCATGACAATACGGCATTGTCGTTCTCCTCTTTCTAGTGGCGAGCGCAAGTAATCTATCACCGGAGGAAAGGTGAGGTTTGGAGAGGAGGTAATAGTAGAGTGGGGGTATCATGTGAGGGAGAGGCGAGGGAGTTAGAGGGGTGTGAAAGGTTGAGTGGGACATTCGTGTGGAGGGAGTTGGAGGTTCCTTATTATCCGTCTTTTCTCTAAAGTCTCCATGGTCTAATAGCCATGGAAAGGGATAGTTGCCTATGTTCGAGTGTGCATTCTTTTGTGACGGGTTAGGGTGAGGTTTGAAGCGAAGGTAAAAGTTGAGTGGGGGCTTACTATGAGGTCGAGGCAAGGGTGTATAAGTTGGGAGAAAAGTCGAATGGGAGCCTCTAGTGTGGAGGGTGTTTTACAAGTTTACATTTGTCGGGGGTTTCAAGTGTTGCAAGTGCCATGAAAGAACCACAAATGTAGAGACCCGTATTTTATTTTAATGTTTAACGAGCTTAATTATATGTTAACATGTGAAATAGTAATATTTGAGTCCGAATCTATGTATTTTGTTTTTGGAATTAGATGTTTTAACTTTGGATTAAGAGTTGTGGGACCCGTGTATGTGCGTTTGAGCATATGTAAGAGTCTTTGGAGTTGGTTTGATATAATTTTAGATATGTTGGGGGTCATAGTGCAAGAATTAAGAATTAGCGAGTACTAAAGCAAAGCAATCACTTAAAAATTTAAAGGGTCTGGAGTGTAATTTTTGATCCAGATTCTTTAATCTCTCTCATTCTTTTTCTCTTCTGCAAACTCTATTCTTCACTTCTCTATTCTTGGGAGAGTTTATAAACTACAACTTTTATTTTATTTTTTGTATTAAATTTTTTGTTTTTTCTATGTTAAAATACAACTTTTATTTCTGTTTATAGGTTAAAAATAACTTACAAAAGTTGCTCCATTTTAAAAAATTTCAACTTTTATTTTTAAATAAACAATTCTAATATAAGCTTAACTATACCAAAAACTCTCAAATCAAAGACCAAAACTTTTGATTATCGCAATACCGCTTAAGAAATCGCGATCTACTTTACGAGAGCTTCGTTCCCATTCAAGAAATTTTAACTTACTGCACATTTGGATTCTCTACAAATTGGGATTTTGGGCTCTAAAACTAAGCGTGAGGGAATGAAATGTCTAACTTTATTTCTGTCAAATTAAATCCTTCCGTCAAACGCCCTGTAAGAAGGAAAAGGGCCGTGGGTATTTTACTTGGTAAACATCATTCCAGTTGTAATGCACTTTCTCACACTTTCTACTGCAAAAACCTTTTGAAGTCGCAGTCGAATCTGAATTCATTCGCCATTTACGACAAGCTTTTTTCTGTGTTCCCACATGCCAAATTATTATGGTACAGTAGTACAACTCGTACCCACTGATACGCCAGATATTATTAAAGATTCTTACAGCATTATTTTACATTAATTAATAAATAACACATAATTATATATATTTATAATAATTAAGATAAAAAAATAATGAATCTCATTATTTAGACCAACAGTATTAAATAATGTCTCATCGCGACTCATAAATCACACGTGTTTGACCAACCCCACACGGGGCTGCCAATTTAGGACACAAAAATGTTAGGTTTACTTTATAGGGATTGGTCCACCCATGCGTGACGTGAGACACATAATTATTAAGATTTGAAGAGTGGGGTCCGAAATTCACTATAAATCCAATGTGTTATGTTTTATTAATTGTATGGAAAAAGCAATCTTACATGGGGTGAAAATATCTATCAAATTAAAAGTGTTTACCAAAATGAAAATCTATTGTGAGTGGGTTTTCTAATTGCATTGGGTTTTCTACATAAAAAATGAATCATAATTTGATACGCATCTTGGTTGGACTATAAATAATCTCAAGGAGGTTAGGATTTTGGTGAGAGAGTGGTAAGAAAAAAAATAGTGATGTAGGGATGAGAGAAAAAATACCGTGAGACACCACCACAGTGAATAAGGGCTCAACTATCCTTACCATGTAACTTGGATATGGGTATAGATTTTGAGTATTTTTGTCATCTTACATGTATCTTTTTTTTTTTCTCATATAGTGGAATATTTTTATCTCATGTGAATGTAAGCAATTTTGGTCGAATCACGTAAATTCGGTATTTTTTCTTTTTGGGTGTGTGTGCATGTTAATGTACTTTATTTATATATATTGTGGGTTTATTCCGTTGTTCGGTGGGATATATGGTTAAAATCCCAACATGCTTTACTAGTGTTGTTTTTATCATTTAATATACAATACTATATGATCTAACACGGAATTGTTAGATTAAATTTAGGTCCTCTTTGGTTAGGTTAGGTTAGGTTAGGTTAGGTGTTTTTTTGAAAAAAAAACACTTGATTTTTAGGGTGTGTTCGGCTGAGTTTATTTAGGGTGAGTTTATGAAAATTTATTAGATTAATTTTTTGGTAATCCCAAATAATACAAGTATTTTTTCTGTGTAATTTTAAATTAGCAGGAAAACCAAGTAGTACTTTCAGATTAGCATTTTGACTTCGAAATATAAGTGGAGATAATAACTACAAAATAATACCAGAAGCTTGAAATTCCAATTTTTACAATGTGAACGGTGCAAGTCAGATGTAATAAGGGTAGAAGTCACGTCTTCTTAAACGCTCTTCATTTAATTTTGCGCACTTAGTTTGCAAGTGATAAACATTAGTCTCATTTTATGATTGATTGATACAATAGAATACAATTCACACCAATATATCTTGGATAATAGTAGCTGATCTCACATTTTCACTAATCACGATTAGTGAAAAAGAATGTACAATTGATAGCCGCGTCGAAAACGTGCTAAATTGTATATTATCCCAATTTTAGTAGTTTGAAAACTTAATAAATTTAAAAATATCTTCGAAGTTGATTTGTTTATAAAATTAATTGATCTCAAATGAAATTTAATTAAATTGACAGATTACGAGTTCGACTCAACACGTGATTTAAAAAACTTAACGAGTCCGATACGAGTTTTAGTTTAGTTTGTTTATCTAATTATAAGAATGTTAACCTATTTTATCAATCCAACTATTGTTTTTCCTAAACACTTCATCTCCCGCGTGCATGGAAAGCCATTAAACTTTAGCTTGACCATTTGATACAGATGCACGAATATCGATACATACAGATCATCTATCTTTGTCTCATTGGTCCGCGAGCCGACGCGTGCACGAATGCAAGCGCCTACAAACATACATATTACATGCCAACGATGAGACGAGCATAAACATCATTCAATAAATGATATATTTATATATATTAATTATAATTTATATAAAAGATAATAAATTTTACTATTTAAACCAATTAACTTTAAAGTTAGAGCGCTATTAGAATTTGTTCCAAGAAAACTAAATAATTTCTCAACCCAGACTGACATTAGGCCAAGCTTGACATAATTTTTTTTAAAGATTTTTTAAGTGTAGTGATTTATTCACTTTATTTTTTATTAAATTAAATTTATTTTTTATTTTTTATTTTTTATTTTTTATTTTTATTTTTATTATATAATTTTTTAATAAATATCTAAACTATCCCTTCAAGAAAAAAGAAGTAAAAGTATACACGGTGAGGGGTAATTTCGGTAATAGATAAAAGTGTTTAAAAAATTATTATAATTTTACGTCATAAAGATAAAAAAAAATGAATTAAAGTGGAGAACATAAATTATTATTCTTTTTTAATTGTTTTAATTTTTGAGTTTTTAATAAGTTTTTTTAATTATTTAATCAAAACTTTATAGTTTTCGGTTCCTCTTACCGAGAAGAGTCTAAAATATAATATTTTGTTCAATTTTCTTCTTAAAAAATCCAGTAAAAAAATAGCAAATTTATCGAGAAAAATAATTTTGTTTAATGATTTTTTTTCCTAAATTGTATGAAATTTCTTATATTTTGAGACCCTTCTCATCAAGAGAACCCCAAAAATATATAATTTTGATCAAACAGTTAAAAGAAATCATTAAAAACGAAAAAACTTGAAAACTAAAGCAACTAAAAAGTCTTACAAAAAAACTAAACCCAAATTAAGTATGAAAAATCAACTAATTCCTTGAGGTATTAATATGCTATTATGCCTTAAATTATTATTATGCATAAATAATCAATTTAGTATCAATTTCAATAGTTATTATTATTGTTAGCATCATGGTAGGTTTTAAGACACTCAATTGGCTTAATTGTGCATTTTTACCACATCCAAACCTAACTAACCCACCACATTACCAAAAAGCACTAAGAGTGTGGGGCCTCATTGTAATTAATCTTGCCTAATAATTGAACTTAATGAACTCATACATATGGTTAAGTTCCAAATCAAAGGGATTGTTTTAATAATGTCACGCTAATAGTGAATTTATTGACTTTTAAAGGTGAAAATATTTAATTTTTTATATTTTTTTGGAGCAAATAGTTGAAAAATGATAAAAGGAAATGATGCCCTTGTCCTTTTTAAAACACAAGGGATTAGTGGAAGCAAGAATCATGTGTGTCAAATAGTGATGTATTTATAATAATTACCTTTGAAAACTACGATTCACGCATGATAGTGATTAGTCTTAGTTGTAGTAAAAATCTCGAAATTATTAATTATTTTCAAGGTAGACTCGTGCACAAAATCGTGGGATCATGGTTGCATCGCGGCATAAGGGCTACTTTGTTCTTGGTTGATCACGAGATTTTCATGGTATTCGAGATCGCCCTAATCATTCTTACTTTCAATAACAGTTGTTCTATGTTATCGAGAACTAAATCACAAAAAATAATTTAAAAACTAAGTGTATGGATCATATTCACTTTGAGAGCCTGTAATATACCAAATTTCAATCTACGTTGTACATTTATTTTTTAATATTTTTTGTGGTTTATTTTTGAATGCATTGAATTATTGTTCTAATGATATGATCATGGTCTCACTTGATGAGGCTTAATTAATCTCATACAACTTTTGAATGAATATTTCAAATCAATGAAATGCCTTGCTTTGAAAATAATTAAGGAAAGCAAATGATGTCAAGTCCATCAATTTATGACCTTTTAAACATGAGGAGATTAGTGGAAGTTAAACCATATATGTCAAACTTAATTTTGAGTGGTGGTGTATGGCATGAACAACAACCATATAGAGTCCATAACAAATGCCAAAGTGTTGAGATTTGCCCAATTTGGGGTTCACATGGCAATAGGAATGTGAATTCAAGTTCTCGTGATTGTACTGTTTGGATGAAATAGGAATGAGAAAGAAATTTATGATTCTCTCAATTCAACGAGCATAAGGTTTCTAAATTAAGAATTAACAAGATTTCTCTACTATCTTCACAAATTTTAGATTTCGAAGTCAATCTAAAAAGTTATTTCTCAATTAAAATTCGTGAAGAAATTCAAACATCAGAATACCCTGATTATTTAATTAAGTATTAGAAATCTTATTTCTAAACTTGAGATTCTCATTCCAACTCAAGAATAGGACACCTAAACTGATCTAACATTGAGATTTTCATTTGCTCTTGAAATCTTCACCATTTAATAAGTTGTACTCGATTTGACATGCCATTTTTTTTGTATGCACATTTAAATCTAAAGAAATTCACAAAAAGAAACAAACATATAAATAAACACTCTCTTTCATGGGCACAAGCACAACCCCTTATAACTCTCTCGATGTAGTTAACTATATCACTATCTTTATTAAATTAAATTTTAGATGACGGAAATTTCAAACCTAATGCACTCTACTTGTATCTCTTAAGCTCTCTAATGATTATATTAGTACCCAAACAAGCCCTTAAACAAAAGATTTAAAGAGGTTTGACACTTGGTAATGGGCCTTTTTTTTGGGATATAATATATGCTAAATAGGTGGATAAAGATAAAGTAGAATAGGGGGTAAAACTTAAAAGTCTAAGAAAGTGGGTGCTAGTGTAGCATTAAATATGGGGAGAGGGGCATGGATTCCCCACTTTTCCGGTTCTTTAGCATTGGTTTGTGGGTATTATTACCTATTGGCTAATATTTGCTAGTATAAACAAAGAGAGAATTTATTTTGGTACAATTCCGTTTTTGAAACTGTGTATATTTTTACTATTTTAGAATTATCTATTAAAATAGTTTTAATAATTTTAAAAAAATTATTTTTACTATCTCTGTTTTAAATTGTTTGTCTATTTTCACTATTTTAGACATCTAAAAATTTATTTATAATTTATATTATTTTTTATAATTTTAAAAACTTTGTATACAAGAACTAATTTAAATATTTTGATTGATGTAAAAATTTTTAAAAATTATTTACGAAAATATATTATTTGTTGATTCGATTAAAGGACACAAATGCTCAAAAATGACAAACAAATTGGGACCAGAGATAGTGGTGTGAGGGACACTCCATGAATTACTCTGTATTCACATGAGGTATGTGTCTCACACTATTACTTGGATATGAGACTCACACCTGATATGAATATGAAGTAATTTATTCGATAATTAATGGAGTGTACCTAATTTTATTCTTACTTATATGGCACATGTACTACGTATACACACACTCTAGTCATGGGCGGAGGCACACTAGGACAAGTGGGGTCAATTAAAATTACTGAAAAAAAAGTTACATTACTATTTCTAATATAATTTATCATAAATACAATTTTGATTCCATAAAAATTAATAATTTATCCTAAATTCTATAAATTCTATAATTTTGACACTGTTAAACTTAATTTTTTACAATTTTGATCCCACAAAAAAATAATAATTTATCCTAAATTCTATATTTTTATAATTTTGATCTTGTTGAACTTAAATTCTAGCAATTTTAACCCCGATAAACATAAATTCTAGTAAATTTAACATCACTAAATTTAAATTCTGACTCCACCCCTGACTCTAATAATATGTAAAGTGCGATTCATGGTCGGTGTCCATCACATTTTAAAGTTGTATAACACTTTCTTGTTTATCAAAATTGGCTTTTAAAACTGTTACCTCTTTTACGATTTAAATGTTTTAATCATTATTATTGTTTTAAGCAAAATATATACATAAAAAAAATGATAACTTACCTCATTAATGGTCACACCACTTCCATAATGATCCTATATTTTTCTAATTATTAATTAAAAAAGACAAGTGGTATAATCCTTTTAGTGCGGACTTGTGGTTTTTAGCTTTCCAAGCGTGGAGGTTTTTGTTGGAGAATCCACAACCAAATGGCACCCAATGGTCTATGGCCCCACCAAACTCAAGTGTTTGTTGACTGTCTCTCCAAAACGAATACCCTCTCTCTCTCTCTCTCTCTCTCTCTCTCTCTCTCTCTCTCTCTCTCATATGTTTATCTATATAGTATTTGGGTTGTGTTAATGTCATGAAAATATTAGGCCAGGTTTCGTATGGTTTTTTTTTTATATATAAGCTTTTTAACTGATTTGATATCGAGTTTTTTCGATTTTAGTTTGATCAGAATTTTATATTTTGTAGTTCATCTTGATGGGATGAATCTAAAAATTTAAAAATTTTGTTCAAATTTTTTAAAAAATCCACTAAAGATTAAAATTATAGTTAATTTATCATGTAAAAATATATTTTTTTATTTTTTGTGATTTTTTTAAAATTATATTATATTTTTAATATTTTTCAGATTTCTCTCGACATGATTAATCGGAAAAACACAAAAATTTGAGTAAACGATGAAAAAAAACATTAAAGACGAAAAAAAATTTAAAAACAAAAGCATTTTTAACAGTTTAATTAAAATTTGATATTTTTTTGGTTCATCATGAAGACCAGAAGATATAAAAAATTTGATCAAATTTTAAAAAAAATCACAAAAAAAAATTAAATAATTTTCCAAATAAAAATTATTTATTTTTGTTTAGATATAAAAAAGCAACTTAAAAAGTATAAAATTTTAATCAAATGATAGAAAAAATTCACGAAAAATAAAAATAAAAATAAAAAACAACCATACTAAATAGCCGCCCCCAAACAGGCCTTAATGTCAAAAATGACCTTGGTGTGTATTGGATTAAAATCAATTAGAACCTAAGAAAATATATGTAGACGTCTAAATTTCTAAAGGATGTTTAGGTAATTCACATCCATATATAAAATCTATAAGGCCTCTTATGAGGTACTATTAATTATCATAAATAATATATAAATGAATTAGTTATGTGTATAAGTATATAAAAAAATTTTGGTGGGTAAGCTACTAAGCACCATCTAGTTTCCAAAACCAGTGATTTCCATTTTCAG
The DNA here is from genome assembly GCA_030159115.1 of Actinidia arguta var. hypoleuca. Lineage (NCBI taxonomy): Eukaryota > Viridiplantae > Streptophyta > Magnoliopsida > Ericales > Actinidiaceae > Actinidia > Actinidia arguta. The sequence continues at coordinate 18,869,258 of BRYE01000010.1, read as the reverse complement.
TGGTCAATCCACAACCACCACTCTCATGCATGTCAATGCTTGAGCTTATACAACTGATTTAAAGATAAGCAATAAGAATTAATTAAAAATACTTAATTGGGGTAACAAAAAAAATAAAGTTTGGACATATATGATGTTTAAAAAAGCCCTAAGGGTGTGTTTGGAAGTTTGTTTGTTTTCATATAGTTTGTGTTTTCTTGTGAAAGCAATTTTCAAAAACTCAAATACATTTCTTTTTGCTTAATTACAATGAAAAGTGTGTTGTTTAAAAAAGAACTAAAATAAAGTTGTTGCGAAAACTCTTAGGCAAAAAATTTATTTTGTTTGGTGGTGTTTTCAGAATCAATTTTATAGAGCACTTTTCAGAATCCGTTTTTTTACATTAAAAACAATTCTCATTTTCAGATTTTATTCATTTTTTAGCAGAAATGGTTCTTAAAAATGTTAAAAAATAATAATTTAAAAATCCTCGATAAACAACTTTTAAATTTGCCAATCAGACAAGTTTTATGTGTTTTCCAAAAATGAAAAACAAAAAATAGAAAACAAAAAACCTAAACCGAATGGCGTTTATGGCTCCGTTTAGTAATGCTTAAAAGCCAAGTTTTTTTTAAGCTTGCTACTAAAAAGGCTAAGATTTTCTGACTTTTTGGCTTTTCTGGCTTTACTTTAGCTAAAACTAAGTAAAAAAACAAAAAGCAAAAAGCAAAAAAATCAATTCTGATTGACTTTTTTGCTTATTTTAAGCAAAAAAGTTTGTGCCAAGCGGAACATATATATGTGGACTATTCAAAAATAATAATATAAACAAAAACAAAAACACAAAACAAAACCTAGCTAAAACTAAACTAATTCAGTTGCAAAAAGAGTAGAAACAATAGGGGATTGGCTTTTAAATCACTGTTCCCTCCACTTCAAACAATAGTATATGAAAGAATGCTTATTTTATATAAAGTTGTTAAATAATTAGGGTTTTTGTGGATCTTCTTATCTGTGCGTAAGATCTCTTTCAGGTGATTAAATCGTACTCATCTTAGTATATTATATAATATTTTTAATTAAAAAAACTCGAGCCTGATTAGGCACAACAAGCCTGGATTACTTAGTTTATTTGCATTATTATTATTTAATGAAGGTTCTATTCGGCTCGCTTGCACGGTTAGCCTGTACTAATTATATATTTCTCATGATACCTCTCAAATGAATTTATTTTATTCAGATTCCATCCGTGAATGAAATGACCACTTAGGATAGTAACATAAAATTCAAAACTAAAAAATTCTCTCCTCACCAACCTCCCATTCCTCCGGCCGTGCCTTTGCCACTTAAACCTCAGTTCCCGACCCACCACCACCCCGTTTGGGATTAGGGTTAGGATATTTTGGAGAGAGAGAGAGAGACGGACATATTGAGAAATATTAAAAAATTAAATTTTTTTAAAGTAGTTTACAATGGTTCTGCGTACACAACTTCTGGACACAACTTTTTGATCTTCGTATCTCTTTCACAATAGATGGTCTCACAGCACGTGAATTCCATCGTGGAACCCATTATTTATGAGAAAGGTGTGTTGAAAAAAAATTACGACAAATATAGAATTTTAAAAAATAATTTCTATTGATAACAATTGTATAAAAGTAAACTAAATTTACAATTACAAAACTAAAAATAAGAAGGAGATACAAATAGAATTACAAGTCGAGTCCTATAAACGCAGTCTCTTTAAAAAAGATTCGCAGAATATCGAGAGTGTTATATACTTCATCGGCGTCTTTCTCCCAAGATAAAATGGGTAGACCGTGTACGTCAAAACTATTCCAAGGTAACCCTTGGCAAACTAAATCTACGTCTGTCTCTCTCCCAAAATCAAAAAAAAAAAAAAAACACTATGAAAACTGTATAAACTCTCAGTCTTCTAATTAAAAGCCCTGAATCTTTTTTATAGAAGAAGAAAATGCCCAACTTCATTCATACTAAATTTTCAACAAAATACAGCTGGCGTGGTGTCTAAAATCTGTGTACTTAACTTTTCTCTAAAACTAGCCGCCGTTGCCACCCCTAAAATTTTTTACACAACTTAGTTTTTATAGTAGCGTTATCTGTTAATATTTTTATTTTTAAGTTACATAGGTGAGTTATTTATGTTTTTCATTATTATTAAAATTAATATTATATCTCATCCGTCCGTACATTTCACAGCCTGTATTTCATAGTGATTGATGAATACAAGTAAAAGTCACTCAAAAAAAAAGGAAAGAAAGAAAAGCAAAAGTGACAGCCAATATGTAAACAAAAGATGTATCTATTCCTGGTTTTGTGGTGTGTCCATTGATGACTGTGTTGATGGTTCATGCACGGCCATGAATCACATCAATGGAAAGTATTATTGTACTCATTTAAAGGGACCATTCCACAAATGTCTTTTGAAACACTCACCAAAATCCTAAAGTAGGCAGTAGGCAGTAGGCAGTAGGCTATGGCCAAACATTTGCATTTCGTATGATTCGTGTATAGTTTGAAACGTTCAAGATCCAAATAATTGGTCTTCATGCCAAACATAGGATACTTTCTAAAGTTTCAGTTTGGGATATTGGTTTTTTTGATTTTTTTCTTTCTTAGTTTTCGAAAAAAAATTTAGTGAACTTTTGTTGTTGTTTGATTAAAATTTTATATTTTTTCAATTATTTTCTTTGATATTTTTTTATATAATTTTAAAAAAAATTAAAGAGAAAAAAAATATATTTTAGATGTTTTGGGGGATAAAAATGGTATTTTTTTGTCTTTAATGTTTTTTTTTAAAAAAAATAATAAAATTTTTATATTTTTCAGACACTTCTCGTTGAGAGAAACCATAAAAATATAAAATTTTGATCAAACGATAAAAAAAATTTACTAAATAAAAAAAAATCAAGAAACGAAAAGAAATAAAAAACCAATAGCCCAAACTGGGCCTAAAAACTTATTAATTTTTTTTACCTTGAGAAAAAGAAATGTTATAAGAACTAAGAAAATATTGAAAAGCTTTACTTTCTATTTGGTTCAATTTTGAAAATAATTTTTCAGAAATTATTTTAGAGAACAAAAAGATTCATTATTTTCATGTGTTACTCATTTTTTACCGAAAATAATTTTTGAGAATTTGAAGACATCTTTTAAATATTAAATAAAAAATAAATTATTCTGTAAGAAATTCTAGAAAAACAAGTTTCAAGGATCATCAACCAAACAAATTTTTTTTAAACTTATTAAACAAATCCTTTCATTAAACACAAGAATCAAGATATAATGAAGATGGTTCTTGAAGAACTATTAATAACATAATTTATCTTCTACACCAAAAACAATTTAGTTCAAGTCTATAAATTTTCTGTAAACTCTTATATTCATTTTTTCCTATTTTTTGTGGATATTTAAAACTAAAAAATTAGAATTATTTTATTTATAAATAAATTCTTTAAAACTTATCCTGCAAAAAGAGAGACTCGACATTAAACCGTAATTACTTAAAAACCCAATTCTCGTTTATTCGAAGTGATGTTCCCTAGAACAAAGTTTTAACATTTCTAAAAAAATTCTTACAAGACAAAAATACTGAAAAATCAAAGTAATTAAAAAAAATTAAGTCAAATTGGGCTCTACAAATGTAATTAAATTAAATTTAAGTGGTCAAAATAAAAAATTAACG
>BRYE01000010.1:18855573-18860573 GCA_030159115.1 Actinidia arguta var. hypoleuca | reverse complement strand
ATTGAACCAGCAAAGTAACTTCTCTGCATCATGCAATTGCGTTAGGGTGTCGAGAGAACCGCCACTCAATTGAAGCTTTCTTGTTTACATTGTCGTGTTTTGTAACTTCAGTTCCTCGTGCGATTGGTATCGTGGTTCACTTCTCCCTCTCGCGAGCTTTCATTACATGAACAATGGAACCCACATTTGCTTGTGCTTGTTGCTATCATGGAGTGTGTGTTGTGTGTGGTTTTGGTTGTGATTGATTGCTTTTGCTTGTATGTCTTTATGCCTATGTACTTACCACGCATGCCGCGTTTATATTGTTTTAGTGATATTCTTTTAGTGATGCACTGTTTTGATGGGATGGTAAAGGGACCATGTTGTTCCATTATTTTGTTGGGTAATTTCTGGCAAGGATTTGTTTTTAAGCTTTCCATTCCGCAAGTTTAAAATATCTATATTAGACTATTAGTTCAAAGACTAGATCTTTTTTTTGGACACAATTACCTTCCACACCACCGTCACCACCACTAGAACCAACCTCCAGCGACCCCACCTCTGACCTCCACCAAGCGACCATTGGTCCCCTCCCAACAGCAATCTACCCGAGGTAATATATATATATATATATATATATATATATATATTACACTCAGACCACCATCACCTCGGAAGTACTTTTCTTCGCTGCCAACAATGTTAATAAAATTTCAATAACGAAAGGTTAGTGAAATTTTACTCAAGTACGAAAACTTCAATTTAGTGGTAAAAGTTAAGAAACAGAGGGATTTGTAAAGGCCGAAACATATTGTTTCATTGGAGGAAAACCCACGTTTGCTTGTGTTTTTATATTCCAGTATCTCTGCTCAATTTAATTGAGTTTGAGAGACATTAATCTGGACTCTGAAATTAACGACCGGACAAACTTTCAGTGGTTCTAAAAAGACTCAAACCGCCGACCCCTTAAAAACAAATCCATAGTCTTTATCGGACTAGCCAAGATTTGCTTTTTACTTGTGCTTGTTGCTATCAGGTGGTGTGTAGTTTAGGTGTTATGAGCATGTAATTTTGCGCTTTGCTTGTATGTCTTTATGCCAATGTACTTACCACGCATGCACGCGTTTATATTCTTTTGAGTGATGCAATGTTTTTGATGGGGGTGGTGAAAGGGACCACTTCGTTGAATTATTTTGCTCTGGATAAGTTTTGTTGGCTTGAAGGACTTTGATGTGTCCATTTCATTACCTGGTATATGGCATGTGAATGGATGACAAGGTGACCGATATTGGATTGGGGTTCCCTACGCCAAACTTGACCAACTTAAACCGATTGGGTTAGTACGGTTGACTTTTCTCGTAAATTTTTGAATGGAAAGTCAAGGGTCAATCATTGCCAAAAGTAGATATTTAGATTATGGGTAATGCTATACAAACATTCAAAGTTTACAAATACAATTTACGCATTGACACTCCTTAATTAATAGTGTCGGACAATAAAAAGGAACTAAATAATCAGTCTCTTTCTATCGTTTGAGGAACCATATGGCCATTGACCACTAACACTAGCCAACCCTCGTTCACCACCAGACATTTAGCCATCGTTGCATGATTGCAACCACCGCCAGGCTAGGTGGGTGAAAGTGGCAGTGTGCCTACCGAACATCGAGTACCGTGACCTTTTTCCTACTTCTCTTCACTCTCCATATTTTTCCATTAAATAAATTTAAAAACATGCCAATTTAATTGCATTTGACAGGTGAATCAGGTCGCGTTTGACCGGTAAAATGTGTAGACTTTTTACGTCGGAGTGAACTTTTATTTGATTATTTATTCTCTATTTAGGAGTTCTTTTTTTATAGTTAGTTCTTTCCGGTATAGGAATATTTATTGGGCTTGTTCTAGGTAGTTTTTGATTTATATTGTTGGGCTTTATAACGTGATGGATTGTCCGGTTTGATTGTTAACTTAATTCTTGATACTTGTATATAATCTTTTATTGAGTCGGAAAAAAAACAAAAAAAACTTGAGCAACTTAAATAATCTCTCTTACACGACGCAAACCGTGCATAATTTATTTTCTCAAACTGACGTAATTTTGATTGATATTACCCACGCAAAGTGGTAAGAACTCAATCATCTAATCTAATCTTTAAATATATGAATCATCACCCCATTATTAAATGGAATGGAGATGAGGATTTGAACCCCAGTGTTAGATCCCACACCCACCACTCCAAATCAGGTACTACTCCAGTAGCTAGTAACAATCAATGTAGCCATCTCAATCCAGCTGAAGCGCCATGGCAAAATATAACAATGGGCCAAATCAACCTCTCTCTCTCTCTCTCTCTCTCTCACACACACACACACACAACTGTTGTAAGATAAATTTTATAGGGAAATGCTAACCCCAGTGATTGAGGATAATTAATGTGCGCAGGGATCGGCGTTAGCATGACTCAAAACTATATAGGGTAATAGGACTGCTAGAAGAAGAGAGAGAGAGAGAGAGAGAGAGAGAGAGAGAGAGGGGCCGATCCTCCCTATTGAATCCTCATTTCACACAAATGAACACACACACACAGCACCGTTGTCAGGGACGACCAGGTAAGGCGATAGATAGAGTCGTCAAGGGACTCGAAATCAAGGAAAGGTCAATAAGGATGCTAGAAATCCATTTTCTAGAGGTGAAAGGAATTACTAGTAATCTTAAAGCTTCTTATTGTTTGTTTCCATTTTGAGGTCTTCTTGCAAGACACCTTTCAGATGATCTACCGTCCGTGTAGGCTTTCAAGCCCTGTCCTGAACTTCATTGTATACATTCTTTTGCGTAATAAAACGTTTACTTACTATATATTCTGATCAAACCTATGTAACTTCAAAACAATATCGAAAGAAAGAACGAAATTAGAGAAAATTATAACAGGATTCTTTTAGGATACTTATTTTATAAAAAAAATCATAGTAAGTAATTACTGTTTAAAAAGTCAATGTGAAATTTAAGTAGACAAACTAACCGTAATAATTTTCTAAAAAAGAAAATGATAAATTATCAATATGAAAAATCATATTGAGAAATAATTAACTTCTAAATTATCGTATAGACAAGATTACCACTATATAAGATAACAAATAAGAAATTATTAACAAATTTTTAAAAGAGAAAATGAAAAGTTATCAAATATTTATTTATTGCAAATTGACAGAGACCAAAAATATTGAGAAAATATCAAATTAAAACTCCACATAATAAATAAGAGTTCTTAAATATTTACTTTAAATAAATTGAGAAAATACCATATATAATGCAATTAATTCACAAGTATTGAGAAATAATCAATTTCTAAACCGACGAGAGGACCTGGGTTTTATGTGTAAATTAATTATTATATTTAGAGTGGAGTTAAAAACACGATTTTTCCCTTATCAATAAAAAACAATTATTGATCAATGACACCAAATGTAGTAAATTTCCATCAAGCGATCTAAAAATGAATATTGATTTTAAAAAAAAAAAAACAGCCCTGGAAAGATAACAAGTATACATACCACGTCCTCCAGTTGTTCCATACGTAAAATCACTTCATTGATATAAGAATATCAAACACTCGAACAAGAGCAGCACATAAAATATATTCACACCCAATGAATCCTAAATTTGCCCAGATTTTATTTACAAAGCGACATACCTTATGCGACATGGTGGAGATCACGCGCTGCTGCTTCCCTGCAGCATGCCTTTCAGATTTTTGACGGCACTGTCATAGTTCACAAAGCCCATGAACCATAACTCGTGGTTGTCGACAGAGATGATCTGAATGTATTTTTCAGCCAGGTTGGCTTTGCTTGTCGAAGGATTAACTGCTTTCAACTGATGTAACAGGATAACCACCTATTTAGGCGCAGAGAAAAAATTGTACACAGCAATGTCAGTGATATTGAAGCGAATCTTAGCAATTGTGCATTGGACAAAGATGTAAATGATTGATGAGTAAAAGCGGTTTATACAGCCAAAGTCATTAACAAGAAGCTCCAAATGTTTTGTATACTCAATACCTTGAATCCGTATCTCAGAACAAACATTGCCCAAAGAAACACCCAGAAAGATAGAGTAAAAGGTGATGCAATTTATTAGCAGAAGGCAAGAGATAAATTACAATAAACCATCAGTTCTTTTGTATTTTGGATAATTTAAAGGATTTTGTTATCGGGTTCCCTAATTGGTTCACATAGCTTAGAATGTAGGTTCACTATCATGCGGAATGTACAAGCATTTTAAATTTGTTAGCCAATGGTTATAGCACTCGTTAACAAAATCCTAATTTAAATTCATTGCAACTATTGGAGCGCATTCACAAAACACCAATTTGGAGAAACTTCACAGATGTGTCACTACCATGCCTTGACACATCACTAGATTTTCGCTAATGGAGCTTCTATACGTAAGATGAAATTACATAAATTTATTTATATGATTTAGTTCTTTACTAATAAATCACCCAAAGACATGCCTAACATAGTTAGTCGTGTCCCTACTTCAAAATTGGCAAATATCTTCCTCTTATCAAACAGAACTACTAATTCCAATAAACAAATTTACAAATTGTGAAAATCTTCCGTCCTAAAGAAAAAGAGCTCTTCAAATTATTTCTAAATTCTCACTCCCAACTAGGGTTTTAAATCGTGGTATCGGTAACAATATTAGTATCGGTGATATAGCCCTATATTGGCCAATATCGGCCAATATTTACTAAAATATCGGTATTGGAGAGCCAAAACCTCAATATGTAACGGGATTTTGAACCCTGCTACTGAGTGCTGCCAACTCTAACACCAAAAAGATAGGGATGTACGGTCAAGGAAATAAATAATATGAAGTGATAAAGAGCAACCTGACTCTCCCATGGCCACTTTAAGGCAATTATCAAAGCATTTACTTCTATCAAGTTTTATCAATGGTACACCTTGCTTGATCCATTGAAAACGATGAACTGACGGTACTATCCCGAGGCAAAAAAA
>BRYE01000010.1:18845573-18848073 GCA_030159115.1 Actinidia arguta var. hypoleuca | reverse complement strand
GGCTCTATATTGTGTTGTGCCTACCATGGAAGCCCGTAGGTGTTTCCACCGCCACCCTCAATCCTCTCATCTACATTCAATTTTTTCGTGGCTATAAGTGAAAATTTTAAAATTGAAGGAGATTGATTGGGGCAATAATGTAAGAATATTGATGCTAGAATTGGCTTTTTTCTTGTATCAATGCCTTTTTTTAATATAATTTTTTAAAAAACAACTTTTGAAAACTATCGACCAAAAAATTATTTGAAATAAACTATCCCCGAATCTAATTCTAAAACTAAAGCAAACAGCGTCTCACATGCATTTCCATAGGATTCTATCATCATATTTATAAATTTATTATTAATTAATTATACTATGTCATTAACGTCACGTGATTTAACAGTTGCACTGAAAATTTTCTCACGCGGTTTGTGGCTTATATGGCTCACAAGTCCGGGTAGAGGTAAATCTGAATTGGGCCATAACCTATTACAGGCCTCACCAATCCATTATCCCTCAGATACCCAATAGAATTGGGAAACTAATATTGGGCCTCAGATCCAGTCCCCCATGGTTGCAAAGTCTGTAAGGTCCATACCAAAATGGAATCCGTCTATTCGATTTGTTAGAACATAATTTATGCTGGGTTCGTAGGAAAAAAACCACGAACGGAACTATACGCTCGTTTTTGACTTATTAAAATCTCGTTTATCACCAATTCGTCTTTTAAACAAATTAAGTTTGAATGAATTTTAAAGATTGTTAACTTTATAAGTTTGACTCGAAATCTGATCAATAAATTTATATAATATCTTGATATATATAGGGTAATACTATAATTACCGCAAAGTTTACCACATTTGTTATCGCAATACCAAAACGATGTGGTTCTGGTGTTTTAAACAAACGCGACTTTTAGTTTAACGACGTCGTTTTGGTGTTTTTGCATCAAAACTATGCCTTTTTTTGTGCAAAACACTAAAACGATGTCATTTTTTGTGCGTGTGGTAACAAATGTGGTAAACTCTGCTGTGACTGTATCATTAACAAGAGAGAGAGAGAGAGAGAGACAGCTGAGCGTGTAATGTTGTGGTCTCTCTGTTCTTTGTCACCAATCAATCTAAATGCAATTCCATAAAATAACCTCTGATTGGGATCAATTATTTGAAATATATGAATCTAAGGACCCATTAATAGCAACTTTTTTAATAAATGTTTTTTTTTCTCTAAAATGCATAAAACAATTTATTCCAAACGAAACCCATAATCTCTAGCAATTTAATACTAGCTATCCAGAATATTAATTCCATTCTTAAAAAAATATATAATTTCTTTTATGTAAAATTCAAAATTAAGCCCCGTTTGAGCTAGTTTTTTTTTGTGTGTGTGTTGATTTTATGTTAAAAAATCTTAGTTTTTTTGTATGTTTGGAATGAGTTTAATTATGGTGAATTTTATTTTTTTTATGCTAAGGGGGGCTATACTTAGAATGAATCTAGTTATACATAATTTTTTTAGTTTTTTTCTTGATAATTTTTTATTCTAAGACCCAATGTTTTTTTTAATTTATTGGTTATCGAGTTTTTGTATTTAGTGAATTTTTTTTTCGTTTGATAAAAAATTTATACTTTGTTTTGTTTTTCTTGATAATAGGAGTCTTTAATCTAATTTTAAAATTTTTTTACTGAAAACGGAAAAAATGTGATTTTTTGATATATAAATAGTTTTTGTCTTTAGTAAATTATTTCAAATTAGATAAAAAATTGTATATTTTTTAACTCCTCTCTTCAAAAGAAAAACAAAAAAATACAATTTTTTGATTAAACGGCAAAAAAAATTCACTTAAGACAAGAAAATTCAAAAACAAAGGAAGCAAAAAAATTTTAAAAACCAATAATCCAAACTGTGCCTAAGTGATTTTTACAATACACTTTTATGAAATTGTATTTATTCTTTCGTCTTTATTAGGCTGAATTTAATTTACCTAAATATCTATTTTTACATTAATATTTTTATGATATATAAGGGCATTTGTGTAAATTCAACTAACATTTTTTTAGTGCTGCAGGTGTATTATTGCGATCTCTACTTTCCTATTCTCTCCTCTCCCCTGCCACTCCCCCATCTCTTTCGTCTCTCTCTCTCTACCAATTTATAATCTTTGATTCTCTCTCTCTCTCTCTTAAACTGCCCATCTTTGTTGCTGTGATCTGAAGACAGATTCGATCCGTTATATTATATATATAAACCCGCGGGGCTTCGCACAGATCGGAATAATAGCGACCCCATGACAGAGAATCGCCCGTCGCCGCCCTCCCGCGGCGGCGCGTACTCTCCGCCGCCGGATCAGGTCCTCGAGAACGTCTTGGAGCACGTGCTCCAGTTCCTGACCTTCCGGCTCGACCGCAACGCGGCGTCGCTGGTGTGCCGGTCGTGGTACCGAGTGGAGGCGCTTACCCGATCGGAGCTCTTCATCGGCAACTGCTACGCGGTGGCGCCCCGCCGCGCGATGGAACGG
>BRYE01000010.1:18825573-18840573 GCA_030159115.1 Actinidia arguta var. hypoleuca | reverse complement strand
AAAATTGATGGTTCAGATTTATTTAGTTATGTGGGATACATACAATCAAATTAATCTAAACTGTTCATTTTGAGTTCTGTAAACTTTTCTTGGTTCAAATTTTGAGATCGTATTTTTTTTTTTTATATGTATTCTCAAGTTTGGCCTCCCTTTGCTATCCCCAAAGTGCCCTGTTTATTAGTACTTAAAAGCAAATTTATTTGGTTAATTACTTTAAATAGTTGGTTAATGTTGATTGTCATCAATTTTGAACTATTACTTATTACTTAAAATGAGCCAATTTTGAATATTTGACCCAAAATGAGAGTTCTTAAACTTGAATTTGTAATTTTTTGAGTATTTGAAATTGTTAAAACTAAAGGACTCAGTGCTCTTTGAATTTAGAATATGTACGGGTAAAAAGTATTTTTTTTTATAACTCGGTATCTGGACAAAGGATTAATTAATTTGGATAACTAATTTCATCGTCTAGTAGCGTGGCCGAATAAAGCTAGAGCAAAATTTCGTATGGATTTGCCCACTCACGAATTGATAACACCCAAGAGTTTTGAATTAAGACATTTGAAAGAAATATATTAATCAGGTGAATCAGTCCCACAGTCTATTAAGCGGGAGCCCGATTAAAACCGAGGCAAAGTTACGTATGGAATGTCTCAACTCATGAATTGATAACACTTAAGATGTTTCAAACTTGAAACTTAGAATGAGCAGATTTTCAAATACGAGGCCTAGACTATCAGGCCAACTTTCAAGATAAAAACATATTTTATGGACATTCATTCACAAAAAAAAACTATTCTATTTGATAATTGACAGTGTATATAAACTAATTAAGTCCTGCAAGTCTTTTAAACAAAAAATAGAAAAAAATCATACTTTAAAAAGCTAACTTGAAAATGATAACAAGCCATCACAGGACAATGGAAATTGGATGAATACATTTGTTGAAAATGAACTCACAATCAATCATCTTTCAATCCTAGCCGTCCAATGCATTGCCATTAGTTAACAACTTCCATCTATGATGGACCCACATGACCAACTTGGAAGTTGGAACAATATGTACAGCTCAATCCACTGATGAAATAGTTTGGAAACATTCACCAAATTTGGTAATCACAATACTACATTCAATTTAAGAAATACAAGCATAAAATTTATACAGAGTTTTTATACAGAATGACGAACAACTATGAAAGATAACTTTTATGTACCAAAATAACATTGTCACATTATTCTTGAAACATTTTATGAATACATTTATCATTTTTCTTATATTGTATTTAGATCAAGATTTTGGTGAGAGAAACAAAAAAAAATGATCAAGTTACGTAATCTTACAGGCCTGAAGTTGGATCATCTAACGTGTGCTTGTTCTGAACAAATTCTTAATCCAAATACAACATTAAGAAAAACGTTATTCTTTTAGAACTGTTATACCGGATCTTTTATTAGAATGATACAAGAGTGATATTTTTGTACTTCAAAGTATATTTGTAAATTCTTTATTTTACGACCGTGATTTATACACTTTTTTTTTAAAATTTTTATCAAGTCAATTCCACCTGTTTTCTTTATTATGTAAATTTACAATAAAAACCTTAGGACTTGTTTGCCGTTTGGTAACTATTTAATTTTTATTTTTCAGTTTAATTTTTATTTCTTGGTATAAATATAAATAAAAAAATATTTGTGTTGCTACTTATAATTGAAAGTGAGGCAAAATTATTTTCACTATTTCTTAAAATAGTAAAAATATCAAAATGTAGTTTTTCATTTGTTTATAAAATTCATTTTCGGATAAGGCACTGTTTACACGCGCCACATTTTCATTGCCGCCACCGTCTTAACCACTGCAACCACCGCCGCCACGATCTCCGTCTCTACCACCACCATATTTTTATTTTTAAATAATTTAAAAAAAGATGAACATAAATATATTTTTAATTTCTATTTTATAAAAAATTAAATAAACATGAAACAAACACCAAAAATAAAAATATGACAATGTTACCAAATATCCCCTTAACGTTTTTGTCAATTAGCAAAATTGTCCTTTTAGACAATTACACTTTTATTTATTTCTTTTCATCAGAAAGATAGTTTCAACAATTAATAAAAATTACACAATAAAAATAAAAAATTACTAAATTCATTGGATGAAAAATATAGTGCATAAACCATTTCCGTCTTTTTATTAATAAGTTTACAACTCAACTAAATCATATATATATATATATATATATATATATATATATATATATATATATATATATATATATATATATATATTTGCGGTGATTGCACTGATTGGTGTACAGTGAATTTTATCCAAGTGATGCCGTGATGGTGTGGCCCACCAGAACCATAATCGAGTTGGTGGGCCACGTGTACGGTGTGGGAGGTTAGATACACTAATGACTTCTGTTTCTGTAAATTGTTTCAAATCTGCTAAATTATCAAATTTAATGACATAATAAATAACATTTATTAATTTCTTTACATTACTTGAGACTTAAGTAAAAGGCACAGCTTCTCTGCCTGTCAAAATGGAGTGAGTTCATTTTATCCATTCAAATCGTTTATATTATAGAATTTATTGTGATAATTAATATTATAAAAAAAATATATTAATAAAATATAAATTGCTATCCATTCAATACAATTTTACAGTTTAACAAATGAGTGTGACATACAGAATTATACTCATTTATCTTATAAATTTATATTGATCGAACAGTAATCTATATTCGATCAACATAATTTTTTACAATATCACAGTTCTCAATGAGCACTATAATCACAAATGTTTAAAATCCTCAGAATAAGTTCAAAATAGGCTTAAAAAACTTAGATTGTACCGGTGCAAATAATTTCGGTATGTTATTACTTTTTTAATTTATTCTTTTGCTATTTTTGTTTCTTTTGTTTGTCATGACTAGAGGAATTGAAAAATAAAAAATAAAAATTATTTGCAAAATTTGACTCAAGACAAATAATGCGAAAATACTTACTATTTTAAAAAAATAGAAATTAAGTGTTTTTAAAATATCTTTAATTTTTTTACTTTATCATTCCTCTCGTCAGGGTAAACTGAAAAAGAAAAGAAAAAATATTGCTAAATATAAAAGAAATTACTGTAAGTAACAAAGTACTAAATCGAAGCAGAGAAAAATACAAAATAGTCAACTTAAAGTTGGAATTTAGTCCCCATTTGGGATTTTTTTTTTTTTTATATATATAGCTGTTTTGGTTTTTGAATTTTACCGTTTGATCATAATTTATATTTTTTCGGTTCTTCTTCAAGAGAGGAGTACGAAAAATATAAAAAAATTCACTTAATTTTGAAAAAATTAACTAAAGACAAAAATAAATTATTTTTAAGTGATTAATTTAAGAATTATTTATTTTTGTATTTAGTGATTTTTTTTAAATTAGATAATTTTTTTATATATTTGGACTTATTTCGTCAAAACGAACAGAAAAAATATAAAAATTTGATCAAACTAGTAAAAAAATACGCTAAATATAAAAAAAACTCAAAAATCAAATCAGCCATATAAATCCAAAAGAACCTATCCAAACAGGGCCTTAGATGTCCATTAATAAAGAAAATAATTGAAATAGTTTAAGTAAGATCATGTTTTTAATTAATTCTTTTTGGACCTAGCCAAGTTGATGACTTAATAGTTAATTAATTATATTACCAGATCTAATCTGCTTTTTATTTAAATAATTAGATTGATTTAGCAGCTGGTTTGGCGTGACCGACATTTATTGGCCGGGAATGGATTATTTTAAAGGTGTGTTTGGATCGTCAGAAAATTAGCTGAGTAGGAGTTAAAATTAACTCATCATAACAATTAACAACTTGTTTGACTTCTTCTTTTTTTTTATGAAATTTTTGTTGTCTTCACTAATTATTATTTTTTTAATCTTTTTTTTCTTCAAATTTTGGTATCTTGACATTTTGTTTTAAATAAATGAATCGAAAAAGTAAAAACAAAATAGGATATATTTGCCATTTTACTGTATTTTTTAAATAAAAATATTTTATTTTTGTTTTTAATATATTTTTTTAAATTAGATTAAAAAAATATATATATTTAAATTTCTTTTGTCAAGAGTAATCGAAAAACTAGGGATAGCAACGGGGCAGGGCGGGGCCAAATTTTACATATTCCTTCCCCGTTCCAAATATTAAATGTATTACCATCCCCGCTCGAATGCTTGTTGGAGTTTACTTTTGATCTACCATTCCTGAACCCAAATCGGGTTCGATTTTTTGGAGATTCCCCAAGCCACTTTCCCTTCCTTTTTTTCAATAGTTTCAAATATGTTGAAAAAATATAAATTTATAAAGAAGACAAAAAATGGATATATAAATTGTTTGAGAATTTAAAAGAAACGTAAAATTATTTCATTTCATTAAAATGGTCGAATTTTAATTACAAAATTTGAGTTTTAAACTATAATAGCCTTACTTTTATTTTACTTATATATAATGTGGGGTCGGGAGAGTCTAATACCATCCTCGAACCAAAATCGATCGGGGATTTAATTTTTGATATCAAAACCAATCCTATCAGGGAAAAAGATAAAAAAAAATTGTTATTTTTAGGGGGGGGGGGATAACCGTTGGAAATGATTATTTTGCCATCTCTATGAAAAAATATAAAATTTTGATCAAGTAGTAAAAAATTCACCCAAAGCGAAATCTCGAAAATCAAAATAGCTATATAAACAAAAAAAATAGCTTTTTCAAACGTTGAAAAATTATATATATATACATATATATATATATTATCTCATTAACCCAAATTTCTAAATTTCAACTTAATTAAATGTGCACACCAAACAAATCTCACCGAAAGGTGTTTGTCGTGAAAAAGATATATAACCAATGGGTATGGAAAATTGAGGGCTTGGCGTAAAAACAAAAACCACAAACCTAATTGTTGACGAATATGATGGGATGTTTATATTATCCTCAAATTCAATCCTTCTTCTTAAGTCAAATTTGTTAAGGTCTTGTAGTTGGTGGAGAAATCTCTCTCTCTCTCTCTCTCTCAAGGTCTTGTAGTTGGTGGAGACGTCTCTCTCTCTCTCCCCCTCCCTCCCTCCCTGATTGTTCTGGATTAACATGGCGTCAAATCTCAATCTAAGCACGAGTTTTAATGGAAGATATGATTTGATACACAACCTTGACTTGCTAATGGTTAGGAAATACGCTTGAAATAATTTTTTTTGGGTTTACTGGTTTTTCGACTAGGCTGTTTAATTAAAATTTTATATTTTTAATTTTTTTTTAATGTGAAAATTTTAATATTGTAATATTTTTTTATTTAATTTAAAAAAAATCAATAACTACAAAAAATAACTCATATTTAGTGATTTTTTTCCCCTCAAACCAGATAAAAAAAATTTATACCATTTTAAGAAACATTTAATTTGTCCTGTGGCGTATAATAAGCAAATTCTAGAAAGCATAATACATTGGGAACGGCTCATTTGCTGTCTAACCCACTTTTGAATCTACTTCGATGATTTGAGCCGTTTATATTTTAGGATTGACAAAGTACATTATTCGTGCAAAATATCAAGTTGATCGGATAATAGTAACAACATGTTTGAATCAATTTTGTATTCAAAAAATAGACGGTTACACTTTTTTATACATTTGAAGCATAACCATTCATTTTTTTTATATATACAAAACCAATCCAAACATGTAATTGTCATTATCCGATCAAATTGACTCTTTGCATGGAGAAATTATTCACCGAATCCTACAATATAAACGACTTAAATTATCAAAATGAGTTTAAACGTGAATCCAATGAGATGAACTGTAGGGTCGAGCTCAAATTTGGACAAGAGAGGAGCGGTTCCTAATATCATTATACCTATTTTTCCCATAACCACAAGAAAAAAATCAATTTAAG
Source organism: Actinidia arguta var. hypoleuca (assembly GCA_030159115.1). Classification (NCBI taxonomy): domain Eukaryota; kingdom Viridiplantae; phylum Streptophyta; class Magnoliopsida; order Ericales; family Actinidiaceae; genus Actinidia; species Actinidia arguta. Next base: position 18,834,628 of record BRYE01000010.1, on the reverse strand, counting down.
TTACCAAAACTTTTATTTGTGCAACATTACCCAACCTTAATTAGCTTCAATTGGTCAAAAGAACTTTGGAAAGAAGTTGCTGATGTTCCATGGTGGAGCCCAGTTGGGTAAGGTGTTATTAACCTCACACTCAGGCATTCAACCTAAACACACAAAAGATAAGATGCATCCAAGAAGCAACCATGGAAGAAGCCTCCAAAAAGTTAGGCTAGGCTTGTACCTACATGGAATCAAATTAAAGCAAAGTCTTCATCTTCATTACATAGACTTTGCCTAATTCCCTTCTAGGCTTTCCTCTCTTGTCAAAGAAAAGAATCAATAAAAGTTGGGGTTGGGTGATGTGATGTGAGAGTAGTTCCATATATATTACCCTTATTACGATTTTAACGATATGATCAGAATTATTGATTTTGTAGTTTAGTTGAGTAGATTATTCACGAAAATAATTAGATTGAACGGATACGGTAGCTACATGATATATTATTTTATCTTAAAGAAAAGATGAAGTGTACTAATATAAGAATAAATTGTAAAACAAATGTGATCCGATTAATTTTATTTTGTTTATAAATATTATATCGATTTTGCTAACGCATACTTCTGTGTCGTTGGATAAGAATGCATAAAACGCATCTACATTCGTTAACTATTCAACTTCTTGGATAAGAATACCTCAAGGACACTCATTAGCATTTGCCATGTTTTCTATTTAGTGGGCGCTACACGATGAATGATTCTAGTCACTTTAGTTGACCTAGAATGGGTCCCACATTAGACGGGCAACGACATAAATGTGTCCATGGGCACAACGGGAATGCTAACCACTATGCAATGGATGTTGATTAGTTTCATATACGTATCAAACAGTTGATTTAATGGTTGAAGTGCTTCCTCACCTGTCGTAAATGCAAACCTAAAAAAAATTACAGTATTGGCCATGTGTATATACAATAAATTTAAGTATCAATAAGAATAATACATGAATAAAAGTTGCATTCCCATAGAATGGCCCTATTGGATCCTATTTGAGGACCCATGTATTTTGGGCCAACTCCATAGTTTCCACCACGGATCTATCCAATCTTCATAAGAACAGATCCAAAATTGTCAAAGGACTTGAGCTTAAGTTGGGCCATTACGAAACCCAGATTGCCCACACAACAAAGAAGACTAATAAAAGTAGGCTCTGTTTGGTTTAGCATAAAAGTTTTTGAAAAATAAAATTGTTTGGTTGGTAATTTTTGAAACTTGTTTTAATTGGAATTTTAAAAAATGAACGCATTTCTTAAAAAATATGAAAAATAGGTTTGCAAATTCTTAAAAAACTTTTTCGGTAAACAATGAATGCTTTTGTTAAGAAAAACATTTTCTAAAAAAGCATTCTATAGAGCTGATTTAGATCATTAAAAAGTTCTCATTGATAAAAAAAAAATAGATGGCATAGTTTATGAATAAAGGGGGTATTTTAAGAAAAGAAAAAAGAATATTTATCTATTTAATTAGTGTATTGATTAAAGAAAATATGGAATTGCTAAATCTACGAGAGCAATCTTATTATTTCTGCTAAAAATTTAAGACTGAAAAATCTTTATAATAGTTTTAAAAATAAGTAAGAGTAATAATATTTTAGAAATTATAAATAAAGTAACTGTATTTATCAGAAATTTCAGAGAGTTCAGTGAAATTTACCCTATGTCCCTAAAACTGTCGGTCCAATCTAATAGTCCTCAAAATTCAATTAATTTTGATATGATATTTCAGTGGATCGAAACCGATTAAAATTGGTGCCGGACCAATCGATTTTGATATGTCCAATTCGTTTTCATCTTGACTTGAGTTCAAATGGTGAATATGACAGTTAGATTAGGAAATAATAAGCGGTTGAGATCAAATATATTAATATTAATATTAATATATTTTATTTGGTTCGATTCAGTTCAGTAGAGTTTTTTCTTAAACCGATCAAAAACCAAAATCATTTTTTTGCAAAACTAATATAAATCCGAACCGATGATAAAGGAAAAAAACCGACTAAAAATCGACGATTCCTTGATTCGGTTTTTTCGGTCTGTCCCGTATTTTGGTTTGTTTTTTTTCAACCCTAACTAGCCTTGCTCGTATTTTCGTTTTCACCGGTTAGCAAAATCGGATATTCTCGTTACCTGCCGTAGTAAAATTCAAAAAGACAGCCATTGGACAACCGTCTGATGATCCCCAAACCCAACGGCAGAACGCTTGTTTGACAACGTCACCGTTCCGCGTAAAGCCGAGCAAGCACGTCACAGCCTTTGGATCTAACCGAGAACAATCCGATCGATCTTCGTAACAGCCCAAACCCAACGGTGGTTTCTCTATGATTAGCACCACTTGATTTCGACAATTCGATACGGTTACGCGTTCTAGGGTTTCTTTCAGCTTTCATCAATACTCATCGTTCGCATATTCGTCTGATTCGAAACCTTGATCGTCTCAAATCCGTCTTCTTCAATGGCGTCCAGTTCGCACAGAGGCGGTGGCTTCTACGGTGCCGCTCCCTACAGATCGAGGTATACACTTGATTGCTAGTTTGATTTGTTTTCTGTTTGCTTCTCAAGAATTTAGAAGGAAAATAGGGAAAGAAATCGGAAGATTTTTTGGGTTTGTCCTCGGATGATCCCGATTCACTCCACTGTTGTTTTGATTTGTTTTGGGTTTGGTTCTCGATAATTTAGAAGAAAGATGAGAGAAATAAATCGTAAGGTTATTTAGGGTTGATAATCGATAATTTACAATTCACTGATATTTTGAAGAAAAAAAATTCTGTTTGATTATCGAGTATTCGGAAGAAAAATAGAGAAAGAAATCGGAAGTTTGTCAAAGCAGTATCAGCCCCAACTGTGTTAGTGTGGTCCTCATAGGATCTGAATAAACTCCATTGCTATTTCGATTTGTGTTCTGTGTGGTAATCCTGAATTGAGAAAAAAAATAGAGATGGAAAACAGACGATTGTTCTGTCAATATCAGCGCTAATACAGTTAGGCTTGTTCTCATAATCCCGAAACACTTCCTTGCTATTTTCATCTGTTATATATATTTTTTGCCTTTGCTGATGCAGAGAAGGGCTTAGCACGAGACAAGTCGCTAGTTCTGATGAAATCCAATTACGAATTGATCCCATGCATGGGGACTTGGATGATGAGATTATGGGTCTCCATAAACAAGTTAGACAACTGAGAAACGTTAGTTTTTCTCCCCCAAATCAAACTCAAATAACTCAGTATTTGATGTCAATTTGTTATCTTTGTGTTTGCTGAACTTTGCTAGATATTTCTTGATAGAATTGGAAGCTTGGTTAGCTATTGTTGACTTGATGGGATCAATGGGAACTTTTGTTAGTGTTGTTAACTATGGTAACTGGTAAGGTTATAGATAATAGATATTCCTCAAGATGCTGCAGAAAAATTTACACTGAAAAATATTTTCGCGTAAAAGTCTTCAGGCATAAAATGGTTATGTAACTCCTATTTTTCATTGATTGGCTACAATTGTGAAAGTATCTTGCCGGAAAAAAATGGATTTTCGGTTCAACAAAACAATTCAAGTGTTTCATTTGGTCCAACCATGCTTGTGTAAAATTTTTGTTGTGCTTCTTTTTTTGTTGGCATACCTTCCCTCATTGCCCTTTTCTCGTAGTGTTTGTATTTATTTTTGAGGGGATTTGTTCGGAACATTTGAATCACAATTGATTAATATGTACTTTGTTTATGGATGATGAATATGAATTCAAGAAATATTTAATTGCTCATTACCCTAATCATTTTTCCTCGACATCAAACATGTATACTTGAGAAGGTGAACTTTGCTGCTTGTAAAAAAGAATAAGAAACAAATAGATATTTTTATCTGCTACCTTTGCTGCTTGTAAAAAAGAATAGGAAACAGAGAGATATTTTAATCTACTACCTCTTGATTGTGCACATATACACATGTACACAAGTCAGGCATTTTTTTTTTCCAAGTACGAACAAGTTGGTGCTGGTGACTAAACTAAGACTAAAGCATAATCTAAAAGTATGAGATGATTTAATTCCTGAATCAGTTTTTGGTGACATTTTGGACTTGAAAGCAGTTTCAATGTTTTCTTTAATATGCTATGCTCAGCTATACGTCAGAAGAAGCAGGGGACATTATTGTCTACAGAAAGGATCTGCAATTAATTATGGTATTCCATATTACTCGGAAATGGATCATATGATTCTTAATGGGTGTTTTATTGTGAGGTGGAAGCTAAACTAGTTGATCATCTTGTTTTTCAGTGCTTAGCCTGAGATTAAAGTTGGTATTCATTGCAGTTTGTGTTCATGTGGTTAGTTTTGGTTGATGGGGTGGTGGAGATTTGTTGGTGGAAGATGTTTGTTGTTGTTGGATTAGTGTTAACAATAGAGATAGTAGGGCCCCAGTGAAGAAATCGGTCTTCACGGTCTATTGGTTTGTTTCTTTTTGATTGGATTGAGTACAATTGAATAGGTTCCCCCCCCACCCCCCCACCCCCCACGCCCCACCCCCACCCACCCCCACCCACCCCCCACACACACACTCACTCACACTCACACAAAAACAACATCTTCGTATTCTTTGATTTATGTATGTTTATGGATCTAATGCCAACATTTGAAAGTTAATTGCTACACTCTTCAAATTTTATGTTGTCATTCTGTTTTGTACGCTCTCATTCAAGTGTGGCATTGCAGGTAGCTCAAGAGATAGAATCAGAGGCGAAGTTTCAGAATGACTTTCTTAATCAACTGGTACATAGCCAACTTTTAACACTTTGGAATGAGAAATATTTTATCTGTTTTCAGTAATAGAACTCATTTTCTTGTACAGGATGTAGATTGATTTATTATTTTGACGCCACTTTTATGATCACAAGTCGTCACTTCATCTTAGCTTAATTGCTTGAATTGGAAGTTTAGCTGAATAAATTATGACTGCTAGATAAAGTAAAATATGGGTTTGTGAAGTGTGAAGAGAAAATGGGGATAAGGAAAGAAGCTGAGGGAAATAATCAGAAATTAACCTTAGCTTGATTGTCGGCAATACAACATCTTCAAACTATCAAGATACCCTGCACCTTGCAATTCAAACCTCAACTACAAAATACAAAAGAGAGGGCTATAGCTGGCATATAAACTTCCAATAAAATGTTATTGCGACAACATCAGTTTCCCTTGCTCAAAAGTTGGAGCTAGTAAATAACAAATGTGTCCTTGCCTTAAAAAAGGTTGAGAACACTTTGGGTCTCCTATATTTTGTACTAAGGTTTGTGACCAAATTAACATTTTATGGTCAATTTCCGAGATCTATAGGTGGGAGTCTTTTCTCAAGCTAGATTACGTTTGGCACTAGGTTTGTCAGAAACTTGAAGGATGGCAGTCACAGTGCAGGTGCAGTTTTTTTGTGACAAACTGTAGAGAAGTGGGTTAGAGGATAAAAAATGGAGAGTTTTACAATCGGTGGAAAAAATAATTGTTTGATACTTTTAAAAGGAGACTAAGTAGACTAGGAAAGCTCCTTCGGCGTGATGTATTAATATGGAAGTCTATATTCTCAAATGTTTTGGATTCTTTAAAACCATCACGATATTCGTGATCTTTTAATGGGTGTTTGTGGTGAATTGTGTACCTTTATACTCCCTCCGTCCCATATTGTTTGTCTTTCCCCTGATTTGGGATGTTTCAAAATGCTTGTCCACGTCAAAAAGTCAAAGTAGAAAACTTGTTAGTTTTCCAAAACTACCCTTTCACATGGTTATCAATACTTTTGATAGTGGGAATAATTGGGCAGTGTTGGAAACAAAACCTTTTGATTTGAATTTGTGTGTCTTACATGCATGACCCCCTTAAAAAGTTGGAATTCCCAAAGGGACAAACAAAATTGGATAAGAGGTAGAAAATTGGATTGTGCCCACTTTACAGTTCATATGGGAAAGAAAGAAAATTACTGGGCCTCCTTGTTTGTGCTTGGGACAGTAAAGAATCTCTTTTAGAAATTGCTGGAAAAATAATAATTAGTAATTCGGTTGGCTGATTCGTATTTATTCTTGACATAGAAGGTTAATTTAAGCATGGTTTCTGTTTTTACTCTATTCCACGTTCATAATTCGCATCAATGTAGTAGCACTTTGTCTATACCCTTTCTTCTTAAAAACAACGTATTCTCGTGTGACAGCAAATGACGATGATAAAAGCTCAAGCAGGGGTGAAGAACAACATGAGGAGATTGAACAAGAGTATCATCCAGCACGGGTCAAACCACGTTGTCCACGTGGTTCTTTTTGCACTTTTCTGTTTTACAGTGGTCTACTTCTGGTCCAAGCTTTCGCGGTGATGAGGTTTGGAATTCATCTGCAGCCAAAAATCTTCTTGAATGAAGGCCTTACAGGATATATACTGTGACTTTTAGGAACAACCAATTTCAGTTTATTGTATGATGCTTTACATTGTTACCCCCAAATTTGATTGATCATATGTGCACTTTTCACTCATGAAGTTGCAAAAAAGCAATAAACTAGCATGCTCGAGGTACTTGCTTTGTGCAGGTTGTGGCAATAAACTAGATTATTGTTTAGAGTTCCTTTACGCTGTGTTTGGATCAAGGATGTGTTGAGGGATTTTTAATTTGTAGCTTTATGTTTTTGAGGCAATCAATAATGTGAGAACTTGGGTTCAAAACAGGGGTTTGGATTCCACATCTAGACTCGATATAAGTTCTCACTCTGAAATGTTGAGTGGCAAGAATAAGAGCACATACTTTCGGAAGTTTGTTAATGAAGTTTACACAAAAATCAAGTATCAGCAAAATCCAGTGACTTGTTACGTATGCAACCAAATTGACGTCATAAATGTATCGGCAACACATGAATCTTATTGGATGAAAGCCAAAACAATTTATGTTAGGGTAGTTAGCGTGGTGAATGAAGCGCCCAATAGTAGACGTGCTGTACAAGTTCAAGTCTTATTGCTAGTATGGGTGTACCCTGGTTGGGTTAGACTAGTTGAGAAGAAATTCCAACCAATCCACCCTTGGCAGTGTAACATTATTCCAACTTGTTGCCAACCCACCCACCTCAAAAACTGACAGGTTGATTAATCTTTGGCTGTTTTCAACTCAACAGGTTTGAAGGTATAAATTTTGGAAAGAATAATCTAACTTTAATTCAACGACTCACATAATAAGAGCCAGAGAAGCTAACAAAGAAAAGGATTTTGCCAAGCATAATAAATTAGGTGGAACCGTGAAAGTAAATTATGTGAAATAATTGTACTTAGTGAAATAAATGTCTATAAGCAAGTTGGATCAAGTTAGTGGCGAGTCAACGAAATTTAACCCGCAATTCACCCAACTTGTGAAAAAAAAGACTTTTCACCCACCATCCCTCCAAACTGTGGGTTGCGGAGTAGATCAGGTCGGTTGGCAGATCTTTTTTCACATCCCTCCTCATAGGCACTTTTTCATCCCTAAATGTCCAAAAAAACTGAATGAAGGTCAGCCAATTAACATTTACAACAGAATTAAGACCTATTCAAGAATTGCAATCTTGGTATCACAAAAAACAGTCGCATGATCATTTACCAATATGGGGCTAGAAGGGCAACAAAATAGAGGCCTTTTCTCATGGCCAAAACCAAACCAAAGCCTTGTGTACCAATCAGCTGGGTCAGCTATATAAGTCCTTGTTCGTCATTCTGCTATGAAGTTTGCATGCGGAGTATTCTCAACATCCATGACCAAAACAGTGCAGTTCGAAGACGAGTATCATAGGTGGTAGCAAAGAAATGTATTTATTAGTACTACATAAAAGCAATGTAATAAAACCTCTATTTACATTACCTGTACATAAGTTTATGCCTATGTACCGCATTAGTGACATTGCCATGTCATGAATAACGAATGTTGGATTAAACAAGCATTCTCACCATTCTGTGTCTTCCCGGGTAGAATTCCAAGTTACGGTTCTCGTACCAGTATGCTGCGATGGTCAAGTTAATTCCGAACCCCAATCGAAAAAAACAGGGGTATTGTGGGACAGCGTCAACTAGTCAGGTCTTCATGTATCAGAGTCAAAATGCTTTGCAGAGATTGTTAGCCGTCATGTTAGATGAACACTGCTCACTTATTGGGCTCGTTGGACCACATAGCCTGCTCCTCTTCGGTTCAGAAATTGTGACGTGTGAAATTGCTACGGCTAGTACATCAACCAAACCACAGTCGTCCCGCTCCTCTCTCTTGCAACCTGACCTTCCTGGTAATTTTTCCGAACTTTCACTGTCGCTAAAAGAAGCTTGGGCTCTCCTACTTTCTTTCGGCTCGAGTCTGGCTGTAGCTGTTACTAGTTGGGAAGGTGGCGTGTGGCTCTTTAATTTTGGCTTGATTGATAGCGTTCTTAATGTGCGTTCGGTGTAGAACAATATCCATGGATGGCCTGAAAGATATATCAACTTACATGTCGCATGAAAAAAGAATGTCTAAAAAAATTTCAAGGTTTACCAACCACTCAGAATAAAAAAAGAACAGGTATAATTACAAAGGGTAGGAGGGTATTTAGAACTTGAGAAACGAAAGAGAAACAACAAAAGGAAAATATTATTTTCCTTCCTTTGTTTAGTGCATTCCTAGTATGAGAGGACAAGGAATAAAATCTAAGAGAAACTAAATGGAATATTATTCTCCTCCTTTTTTTGCCCTTTCCTCATTTTCTTTTCCTTTCAGTCTATCCTTGGTCAGTTCCAACTTGCTATTTCTTTTCATTGTCTCTCTTTAAAACCAAACATGGAAATTTATTTTTCTTCTTGCTTTCCTTTCCTTTTATTTGTGCAACCAAATAAATGAAAATATCTACTTTCCACAGAATTTGTGTCATTTAAATTCTCTTCCTTTTTCCCTTCCACAAGTTCCAAACACACCCTAAGCGATGAATGGTAAGAATAGAAGTTGCTAAGCTTCCAGAGATACAAAATGGCTTGGCACACGGACAGTTCAGCCATTTTCATTCCGTACTAAAAAAGTTACATGA
>BRYE01000010.1:18800573-18818073 GCA_030159115.1 Actinidia arguta var. hypoleuca | reverse complement strand
TAAAGTGTTAAAACTACAAGATACCAAACTCCCAAAATAAGAGATGCTTTATCTGCGTTGACCGATACTAATGGTGATCACAAATCAAAGAGTGAAACCGAGTCCTTAACAACACATGAAATTAAAAAAATTTCAATGATAACATTCTTGAAATTGTCATTTTATTCGAACGTTGATATTTTTAAATAGTATATTTTTAAAATGGCCATATTTTTTCAACGGTGTTATTTTTTATAAAATATTTTTATATGAAGATCATATGATTATATTTTTATCTGACACCATAAAATAAAGTCACGTGACTCTTAATTGAACGGTTTATAGATGAAAAAATTAAATGTAGAGAGTTGATTAATACAATTAAAATTAAAAAATATAAATATATGTTTTAGTAAAAATTTAGGGTACAAAATATAATTTATCCAAAGAAATATAAGAACATTCACGTCCAATCGGTAAACCATCCAAAATTGTCCACGTCTAAATAGTTATAACATCCTACATATTTAGTTTTACTACAGTGCTCAAATGACTTCACCTGTTAAATTCTTTGGATAAATTATATTTTGCATCCCTAATTTTTTATTAAAATATTATAATTTTAATTATATTAATCAACTCTTTACATTTGAACTTTTCATCCATATACTATTCAATTAAGAGCCATGTGATCTCTTTTTTAAAAAAATAATGTTCAATTTTATTTTAATTAGTGTATTGAGACAAAAAATAAATAAATGCACTAAACATAAGAACAATCTTGTTATTTTTGCACAAAAATTAGATTCTAAAAAAATATTGACAATAGCTTCAAAAGTAAGAAATGTTAGTGCTATTTCATAAACCATAAGGAGGCAACTGTATTTGTCAAAAAACTCAAAGGAGGTCAGTGAAATTTATCCTTTAAATTATTTTTGTTTTTAATGATTTTTTTTAACATTTGAATCAAATTCTATCTTTTTTTGTTCGCAGAAAATTAAAAAATATTACTTTGCTTTTTGTTTCTTTCAAAAATACCATTAGACCGAGTTGGAGAAAACCAAAAAAGTAAGAATTAAGCTTCCTCCCACCCCTTACATTCCCTGACAACCCCTCTCTCACTTGTCTCCCTACAAATTTATGAAAATGTCCCTCACCGCCCTCTCTCTCACATCCTCCCACACGTGTCTCTCTCTCTCTTTTCAGTTTTTTTTTCATTAGTTTTTATTATTATTATTATTTTTTATTTAAAAATTCTTTTTTCATCAATTTTTAAAAATTTTTAAATCAAATTTATTCTTTTTTTTATTAGTTTTATTTTTTTTGGATAAATAATTTTTTTTATTATATGTTTCTAATCTTTTATTTATTTTTTAATTATAAATTTTGGGGGTAATTATTTGTAAAAATTTAAAATAATACAAAAATATGAATTGTGGAGTAATTTAAAGGGAAAATGAGATTATGACTTGTATTGAGGGTTTGTGGGGTAATTTAAAAGAATGAGTGGGTTATGACATGTGTCAAGGGTTTGTGGAATAATTTAAAGGGAGAAAGAGATTATGACACGTGTCAATGGTTTGGAAGTACTATAGCTGACTAAATTTCAAATAGTTGGACAACTGAGAGTATTCTAAGTGAAGAAAACGTCTCTCATATAGGTTGTGACTATACACCTTAATTTTTCACTAATCAAACAAGTATTTGTTAGTTCTTTTGTCATCATACTATTATTGAAAGTAGATCCAATAACGTTGTATTGATGCATATTTATTATTTATTGACAGAAAGATAGAGACGAAATGTTAGATTGGGTGTGTAGTGTTGGTCGGCAAAATGGTATCGTCGTGGTGAAAGTAATAAATTTTTATGTGTTTAAAAAATTTATATAAAATTAAAAGGTGCAAGTAAAAAAAATTAAAAATTTTTGATAATTCTTTTTTAATAAATAATCAATAGATGTTATTAACAAAAAAATTAATGAATATGTAAGAAAAAAGTATATATATATAATAAAAATACTAACAATTAATAAGTAAACACACTAATAACAAAATAAAACAAGAAGATAATTGATGAAAAAAGTAAATAAATTTAATTAAAAAAATAACAAAAATAATAAAATAATAAACTAAACTAAATAAAAATTAAATAAAACTGGAAAAAAGGAAAAAATTGATTAAAAAAGAGAAAAAAAACTAACGAAAATAAAAGAAAAAGAAACTAAAAAAAACTATACAAAAATTAAAAAGAGAGAGAGAGAAAACAGTGGGGTATGAATGTAATTTTATGGGAGAGAGGGGGTTGGACCAGGGTGGTGGGGATGTCAGAGGGGGTGGGAGGATAAATTTCCGAATTGGAATGCAGTAGCAAAAAGAACGATTTATGTTTCCCAAATCCTATGTGAGCATCCGTGTCAATTTAGTTAAATTTGAATCAAATTATAATTTAAAAAATACATATTTTATTTATCTAGTTATTTTTTTAACACTAAATCTGTTAGTCTCTCTATTATAATTGTATTTAATTAGAATATTAATTATTTATTATTTCTTTGCTATTTCTTTACTGTATCGTATATTTTTTTTGCAATAGTCATATTATTTCAACTGTACTGTTTCAATAGTATTATTTTTTATAAAATATATTTTTACGATGATCATATGATTATATTTTAATCTGACCTCATAAAATAAAGTTACGTGACTCTTAATTAAACGATATATAAATAAAATGATCAAGTGTAAAAAACTTCTTGATACTATTAAAACTAAAAAATATAAAGATATATTTTAATAAAGTTTTAGGGGTGCAAATTGTAATTTACCAAAAAAATTAACATTTGGACAGTCCAACTGTAGCAACTAAGTATACGGCCCGCATAGCTTATCCGGTAAGTGATGTGGCGTTGATGTGAAAATAAGACACATTAATTTTTTATAATGAATACCGTATAATTTTTTTATCATGTAAAACTGGTATAAGAAAAGCTATACATCAAATAAAGAATAATAAATTGCTTACATAACCTTAATAATATACAATATTCGATATGATTAAAGGTAAAATATAGTAAATTCATTATTTATCCACCGTCAAATAATGTATTGGATCGAATAATGTATTGGATCGAATAATGTTACGCCAAATAATGTATTGGATCGAATATAAAGTGAAGCTTTTAAACCAAAAATTTCACTCCATTAGGATATTTTTTTTCTCAATCCTCTCTTATACGATGGTACGAATGAATGAATTGAATTATATAATTATATTTTATCCATCATATTTACTATCAAAAACCCAAATATTACCCGAATTTGACCCGAAGATGTTGGCTATTTTGACCATTCTAGCTTAAACGTAGCAAAAAAAACCAATTAGACCAATTTGACCCGAATTCTCAAACAGCTAAGCTAATAGTGCACGTGGCATAATACCTTCTCTCTCTCTCTCTCTCTCTCTGGATTGATTCGGCAGTCACCGCTACACGCAACGGTTACATAAAACCCTACACCGCAAAGACCAAGGTTTGTCATCTCCCGAAACTTTTCCGTCGAAAACAGCCGCCGATGAATCGAAGTGCCGTCGCTCTTCACTCCTCTCGTCCTCAAGAACCCTAACCCTTTCGCATCTTCGGCTGATTTCAAATGGGCAGATTCAATCTCTTGCTCTCTTCCCCCAAATCTCTGTTGCGAAATCTGCTGGTAAGAGCATCTTCAAATCCTTCATAAAATCCTACATCTTTCTTCAAATCCACTGTTTACTCAAATTTGATGAATTTCTAGAAAGATTTAATATTGGAGGTAGTTTTCTTTCATAAAAAAATGGGTTAGTGTGAATAATGTGATAACTTTTTAGGGTTAACTTGGGAAAATGTGAGAATATTTGAGAAAGAGGGTTAATGATTGATAAGAGAATCTCCAATCAAATTCTTGAATTTTTGTCTAATCAACTTTTTACTCAAATTTGATGATTTTTCTGAAAGAGTAGATATTGGAACAAGTTTTCTTCTACAGAAAAAGTGGTTAAAAGAGGTTTTGGGGGATAGCTTGGGAATAAATGGCGAGGATTTTGTGGAAAAAAAGAAGAAGAAAGAGAGTCAAGTATTGGAGATGCTCTCCAATCCTTCATCAAGATTAAATTTGATGAAAAAAGGGCTGAGGAGAGCTCCAATCCTTTCATCAAACTTGTATCAAATCAAGGAAGAACCATTTCCTTCACTAAAGCAAAGATGAATCAATTTTTTCTTCAAATCCATTTTTTACTCAAGTTTTAGGGATAAGTTGGGGGAATAATATTTAAAAAAAAAAAAAAAAAGGAGAGTAAAAGATTGGAATGCACAATTTCAATTCATGCTTTTAAACCCAAATTTAATTTTGATGTGATGAAGAAGAGCAGCATTGGAGGTACAACACAGAAAAAATAATCATCTTTTTTTTTGGATATCTCTATGTCTACATATATATACACACCACTCTGACAAAAGATTTAGTAGTAATTCACTGTTTTTCTTGTAGTTTCGGAGGCATATAAAATTGGCACTTGATGAAGGAGGTCTGAATGGGAATGTATCGATGTTTCAACGAGCATTGCTTCACCGTCGTAGTAAGAATGCACACAATTATTTGTTTTTGAATATTAGGTTGGGTTTGTATTTTTTGGATTTAAATGAAGGATTATTTAAAGGGCATAGCTCGATCTGATTTGATACTTTATATATGAATTTTGGCGTTGAGTTGGGGAGCTTTGTCATGATGGATTTGAGATGACATTTTAAGTCCGAGCTTGGATGTATGTGGATTTCGAATGAACGAATTTGGTATTTACTTTAATGGAAAGATATATCATATAAGAGGTTTAGTTATAGGTGACTTGTGAAACTAAATTGTTATGAAAATTAGAGGGAGAAGAGATGTGCTTATTTATATGTTTTTGAAGAGACGCGGTAATAAATGCACACGCTTATCTTGTTTTGAGTATTAGGCTGGGCTTGTACATTTTTTGTTTTAAATAAATGAAATATTATTTGATGAGCATAGATCAATTTTGGATTTAATGGTTTATGTATGAATTTCAACATTGAGTTGGGGAGCTTTTGTCGTGTTGGATTAGAAATAACAAAGGGCTTCGTTTGGATACATGTGGATTTTGAATGAAGGGGTTTGATAATTACTTTCACATTAAAATATCGGTAATTTAGCTATACGTGGCTTGTGAAACTGAAGTGGAATGGAAATTAGAGGTATAAGAGATGTATTTATGAGGATACTTCTGCAGCTACGATCCTGAGTGAATCTCTATGGCTGTGTTTGGATTAAGGATTGGATGGAGAAAATGAAAAGGGAAGGAAAAATTTAATGGATCCAACAGTTTATATTTAAACCTTTTACATTACTTTTACTTTCCCTCCACTAATCCCTTCCCAAATCCTTGATCCAAGTATAACCTACCTATTAAATAGTCTTTTCAACTCTATCATGACACAACTCCCAAACTCAATAGTGACCCATCATTAGTATATAACTAGTGCCGAATCCATAAATAGACTGATTCGAAATCCTTCATGATAAGGATTGTAGTTCGCAAAAGTTCCAATAAAATGCCTCTCTTCTACCTCTATTTCAGAAGCCACCTATAGCTAAGCCTCTTATAGTTCTATATCATATTGCATTGAGAGATACAGTCAAGATGGAGGACATATTGAGAATGCTTCACAATGTTCGTAGATAATATAACATTCCATAAAAGCCAATAGTGGTTTGGTTTATGTTTTAAAGTAATTCTTAAGTACCTATACTTTACTTAATAGATGTAATTACTTGATGGTGTATAGTTGAGTAATTGTTAATGAAATTCATGTGCATCTTTTGACAGATTTCTACAATTGCAGTTTTGATGATAGGCATACTGAATTTTCAACCATAAGACTGCTGCAGATGAAGCGTTTTATTCATGCCACAGGTTCCGCTCCCTATAAACTTCTTTTTTTTCATAATGACTCCAACATAATTTCTGTTATTATTTTTTGATAATCTCTGCAACTTCTGTTTGGTTCTCCACAATATACTTACCCCTAGTTTGTTTCTTTCTCCAGGATGTTGTTACTACCCAAGGCGGGATTGTTATGAAATTCTTGGTGTTTCTAAAGATGCAAATCGAGATGAGATTAAGAAGGCTTTTCATGAAGTAAGTGTATTCGAGGGTTCTTGCGATGATTGCATCACCTTACATGACTTTATGTAGAGAGATTTCAACCATGTTAGTAGAAGAATGAAGAACATCACTCGAAAGAGATCGTTTGAAAATCTTCAACCACTCGAACAAAGACTTCATGTAGAAAGGAGGAGTCACACACCAAATATGAAAGTTCTTAGGAACTGTACGAGTTAAATACCTTAAGTGTCTGAGGTTAGGGTGCTGGTACACCTTCAAATACGAATTGTCACACTGTATTTGTTGTGATTGGGTATGTTGAGGATGTCACCAATTGCGTCTTTTTGTTTACCTGTACTACAAATCATGGGAGAATGGAGTTGTGACAATCCATAATTAGAAAGAAGTCATAATGCTCCCGGATAGGTGTTCTTAAATGATTAATTTATTTAATAATGGATTAAATTTATTAGATGCTTATGGATTTATAGAAATTTGCCCTCACGTCTGTCTTTTGCGTACAACAATTAAGGGTATGTGACTTACCATGTTTCCACTCTCATTCCTCATATTAAAACGATTTGGGTTTTAGCACACCAATTGGCTGGTAATAGCATGTGTGTAGGGCATATTGTTGGTAAATATTTACAGACCTCCCTTGACCCACTACATAATTCCACATCATCATCTCAATGTGCTTGGTCTCCATGCGAAAGCATCATGAGGTGACACATGGACAATTGCACGTCTTGACATCTCTCTGTCCCCCCTTTTGGGTCAAGCAACATCTACTGACGCCAACATAGAAGTGTTTTAGCCTCGATAAAGCTAAATTATAGCACGATCAACCTATCAATAGACTTGGTACTCTATTGGGATCACATATTGATGGAAATAAATAACACTTTAGACGAATTATTACTTTTTCCATTTTTTCCTGAGTAGGAAGCTAACTTTTCAATGTTTTTATCATAGCAGTGAATTTAGAAGTGAAAATGCTGAAAGTAAAGGTTGACTTGTTTAGATTTTGGATGAGAAAATTACCATGTTGAGCATGGCTTTTTCTTGGACCATCTTTCAAGCTGTGATATTGTCAGAATGTTGTATTATTGTAAAGTTTCTGATTTTTGTAACATTGTGCAGCTTGCTAAGAAGTACCACCCAGATGCAAATAAGAACAATCCTTCTGCAAAGAGGAAATTTCAAGAGATAAGAGACGCTTATGAGGTTTGTATTTGCTTCCGTGTGGCGGCTTACCTCCTGGATATTTGTGTGATGCATTCAGCTTAATCCTCTTTTTGAGGTTGCTTACAAACCAAAAGGGTGATGATTTTCACACTTTGCTTTTATAACTATGACGACAATAATGCATGAATAAAACACCCACCCACTCACATATAAATGACTAGGAAACTTATTCTATTAGCAGTAGCTTTGTACTTGAATAATTCTCCTCGTCTGAGATTCTATCTGTTGTGGAAGGTGAATTACAGATTTTGCAAGACTCTGAAAAGAGAGCGCAATATGATAGGGTAAAACTATTCTCTCATCAGCTATATTTTACTTAATAATTAAAAGTTAGAGAATTGCTGCATCTTAATATTCATTTTTTCCCCACCAAGTTTCTAGAACAAGCCGAGTTATTCTCTTTATGTTTATGTCCAATGAAGGAGCGTTCTTGGAGTTCAGAGGATGTAAAGTACAGCGCTAATGACGCAGGAGGTTTTAGATATGCTCAGAGAACTCACTTCTCTGATTCATTCCATAAAATTTTCTCTGAGGTACTTTTGCTTTCGTCCTTTGGGTTGAACTATTTATTAAAAAAAAGTGATTTTGTGGGATATGGAAAATTTCATTATACTATATGTTATTTGATGTGTCACAGATCTTCGAAAATGAGGCTGAGATTTTTTCAACTGATATTCAGGTCAACCTGTTGTGCCGCTTATCCGCATGTGTACTTGTAATTATTGGTTTATCAGAGTTTCTGTATTAATATGCTTGTATGATATCCTGTTTCAAATGTTATAGGTGGAGCTGTCACTCTCATTTGCTGAAGCTGCTAAGGGATGCACAAAGCACCTATCTTTTGATGCAAGTGTTCCTTGCGATTCTTGCAGTGAGTAAAATTTCATTTTATCTTGGAGTCTCATAATCAGTTGGAACGTCTTCCCAGCTTGAAAATCTCTGCTTCGTTTGGTAAAACATTGGTTGATTTTTTTTAGGTTTTTAAACGAGGAGTTAGCTTTTAGGTTAATATTGGTTCAAAAAGAGTGGATCCTTTTTTCCTCCTCTCCCCAAACCACCTTTTGTTAATTTCTCAGAGCATTGAATGGTTTCTGTAGGGAATAGAAGGCATAAAGGTATAACTACTCATGTATATTTTGTAGTGTATACTCGCTATTTTTTCTGTGATAAATTATTGTTTAGCATCTAATTGAAAAGTATGTAACTGAAGATGTGACTGCTTTGATTGTGGTCTTCATTTGGGACCTTTGAGTTGCAAATGGAAATTTTCTACACATGATTCTTTATGCACGAGGCTTTGTGGAAAGGTGGTTGAAGGATAGATTGCAAGCAGGGTTTTCTTGGGGGGATCCTATCTGAGCTGCTGATTAACGTTTTAGTGAGTTCTTGGTGTCTATGGTAATCAAGGGAAGCACTTAATATTACATGGAGCACAGGGACACTGTTTAATAATAGTGGAAGATTGATTAAAAGAAAAACACTAATTCTGACTCTTTCACGATATGCAAGATGCTGAGAGAGATTGCATGAAGTGGTGATGGATTTATGGGTTTCATCCTCTCTTTTTAACACATTCTTCTTGCTTTTCTTTTTGTCCACTATTTCTTGTTGGAAGCCTTTATGCTTTTCATTTTGACGAGTCAAGGTTATCTGTTGTTATAATTTTGCACTGTTATCCTTGTTCAGG
Source organism: Actinidia arguta var. hypoleuca (assembly GCA_030159115.1). Classification (NCBI taxonomy): domain Eukaryota; kingdom Viridiplantae; phylum Streptophyta; class Magnoliopsida; order Ericales; family Actinidiaceae; genus Actinidia; species Actinidia arguta. The sequence goes on along the minus strand of BRYE01000010.1, from coordinate 18,809,003 downwards.
TGAGGTTGAATGCATTTAATAGAGTAGAATACAGGAGTAGTTTAGAAAATTCATGATATTTTAGTTAGGTGTGAACACAATTATCGCTTGTCACCATGTAAAGATTTTCTCCCATGGTAGACAAAAGAATGGATGGAGGGTGTAATTTGTTTATTTTCCCCCTTTTTATGGCTAATCTTTTACTGGTCATTAGCATTTTTAACAAGTAGTTTGGCTTGTTTCAAGAAGCATTTCACATGCACTTTTTTGGTGCACTAGGAAATAGGGTTGTAGTTGAATTTTTTATGATGCTGGGATTTCTAATCTAAAGTTGAAGTATGTCCTAGTGAGGACCGCTTCTTTTTCAAGTGCAGTGGAGCAATTTGGGTTTGAGTGAATCTTTTAGAATTTATGGATTCTCTTGGCCAGTACTTTGATGGGTATAACTTGTCTTTTGCTCCATTAATGCTGCTGAGAATTTTATGTGGGAGTTGTGACTGTTAAAGCAACCACTTTGGTAACAACAAAACATTTATCATTGCGATTTATTTATCAATAGAGAGAGGGAGAGAGATGTTGTCAACTTTTACTGGATGCGTGAGTTCTGACACTGTAGGTTATGATGTTAGAAGTATACCTGTGCTGTAGTCCCATTGATGTGTAATTGTCATTTCCTTATGAGGTGGCATTATATTCTTTGTAGTTCACCTTTGTTGATTTTGTGATGCAGATGGGCTTGGTCACCCACTCAATGCCAAGGCAAAAATTTGTCCTGCTTGTGAAGGCAATGGGAGAGTAAGTGCTTCATGTAAATAACTGATGTTGATTTGACTTCTTTAGTGTGTTTTGTCTGGGCAACTCTTTCAACCTATTATCTTGGAATTGTGATCAGTCATTTCTTCATTTTTTTGTACTCAATTTTATCCATCTCTTCTACAAGGTTACAATTCCTCCATTCACCGCTACGTGCGGCACCTGTAAAGGCTCAGGGAGAATCATTAAGGTCTGTCATCTAAACTGCTGATTTACTCCATGTTGTTTGATAGCTAGATAAGTAGATGCAAATAGTGTCCTTATTCCATTGAGTTTTATATGTGGATACATATAACACCCATAATGGTCAATATATGTACTTTTTTATGGTGCAGGAATACTGTAAGGCATGCAGAGGATTAGGGGTTGTTGAAGGAGTCAAGGATGTTAAAGTTACAATACCGGCAGGTTGATTCTTTATTTAGTACTTTTTTTTGGTGTGGTGTGGTGGTGGGCTTCTGTGGCCATATCTTATTCTTGTGGAATTGTGGACAGTCTTATTAATTTTGGTCATTTCTATTGCTTTGTTTGAAAAATTTATCTGCAAGCTTAAGTAATGTACTTCCTTCACACATCTTGGTTGATTGGTGTTGGGAGGTTGTATTTCAGTTGTTTGTATTCAAAGCACGGTTTTGAAAATCATCCGATACTTTACATATGGACCAATATATTGGGTTTGGGGACATCCGATACCGATATTATTATCAATATATCAGCCGATATTGTCCAATTTTGACCGATATTTGACCGCATCACCGATACTGATGTTACCTGATACCATGTTTAAAACCCTGGTTCAGATGGATGAAGGGTGTCTGAAATGGTGATAGATTTATATCTGAAAAACATCAGCAGAATGAACACAAACGGGTTTCTGATTTCTGCATGTTACAAATTGCCTACGGTGAAGAGTATTGAAAATTCCTTTTTTTTTTTTTACGTATATTTTGTTAGCACAATGAGATCCATACATTTACTTATGAGCTTGTATTAAGAGCTAGTTGTTTTATTTTTTTATCTTACTTTTGAATTGATCAGGTGTGGATTCTGGGGATACAATCCGTGTTCCAAAAGCTGGAAATTCCGGAAGACGAGGAGCTCAACCTGGCAGCCTACACATAAAACTAAAGGTAAAATATGACTACTCCTATTGACTTTTGATACCAAATATAGTTTGGATTCCATTCTAGACTCTTGACAGTTCATGTATACTCATGATTTTTGTCATCTAGAAACTTTACTGTTTAAAAGTTTGTTGGTATTTGGGTTCTTAGTGAGTGCAATATTGTGGTGGGAAACTTGATAGCTTCATAACTTCTCGCATTTGGTTTTGCTAGGTTCTTAAAATGGCAATTAAATCAAGCCAAATAGTGGCTGCTTGCTGGAGAATGAGTGTGCTGTATCGATAGAATTTAAAATTCTAAACTCTGATTAGAGTGCAGAAGGTGAATAAATGGTCTATTGTTTTGAACAGAAGACCACCAACTTCAGCCTTAATTGCTAAAAAAGCTACTGCTATGTCATTCTTGATGAAGTTCTTGTGGAAAGATGTAGTTTTATATTACTTCTCAAAGCATGTGAAAGAATACTGTTTAAGTCATTTTTCATACTGATATGGTCTCCTCTCTGTGTATGTGTGTGTGCGCGCCACAATATTGTGCTTGCTTCTGTTTGTTGTGTGTGCTCTTAGTACTTGCTCCATTACATCAGTGTGCAAATAAGAAAATAAAAAAATTGTGAATGAATTGAGAACTTTATAATAACTGCAGTTATTTTTGTGAGGTTCCATTGAACTTATTAGATCATAAGGTGAGAAACAGGTTTGATAATAGATAAGTTATTTATGTAAGACTGATGTAAGGCCATTACCTTTCTCAATAATATGGAATGTTATTTAACAATGGACCCTCTTTGTTACTGGTTCTATTTGATATAGTTTGACATGGATAATTTGTTCTCCGAATGGTCTTTCTGTTACAGTTTCAATGCTTTGATGGTGGTGGAGGTGACTTCTGTTACTTATGATTTATTGGGATCTCATCGTTTCGTTGGTCTTGAAATAAAGTGCAATCAGTTTAGCTCTCAATTCTTGTGACCTTGGCCATGTCAATTGTTGGGTTGTGTGATTTCTTTTTTGGCTTATAATTCTGAGTCAACCGGATCTGAAGAACTTACCAAACTTTTTGTTGGGAGAAGTTGAGAACTTAATTCTTAATCACCAGAATTGCTCTGTCACCGTATAATGCCAATATTAATAAAGCTAGCCAATTTTAGCTCATTTTATTCTTCCTATCGGTCTAAAATTCACTCATATTTGTTAAGCCACTTCATATCAAAAACTTTGGCTGTTTGGAATTGGGCTGAACATTTTATATTGAGTTGAAAAAACTCTTACTGTCTTACATTTGAACACAGACGACTGCCCATGTATGCAAAGAATATAAATGTAAGAGGGTGGTGGTGGTGGTGGTGGTTATAGTTCTCGAGGAATATCATAATTTACACTTCCAAGTCCCATTTTGTTTGTTCAGTTTTCCATTTTGGGTTTTTTGGATGTCCCAAAATGTTTGTCTATTTTAAAAAATCAACTACCCAAATGTTGTTACTTTCCCCTTTGCCCTTTCACTTTTGAATAGATGTGAGATTTCTACTTTTCTATTTTTAAGTAATTTTTCAATTTATTAAAGGATAGTTCTGGGAAGTTAAACCCTTTAAAGTGGAGTATCTTTGACTCCTCAAAAAGATGAATTCCCCCAAATGGACAAACAAATTGGGACGAAGGGAGTACGATTTTTGCCTTGTGTCATCGTCCTCAATATGGAACTGTTAATGTAAAACTTGGAAACAAATCTAAGTTTTATATGTATAAATTTATATACCAACAATGACTTGATAATATATCATACGATTATGTCTTTATATTGCTATCTCCTTGCTAGCATGTGGAACCTTCTGTTCTTGAACTCGTCCAGTTAATGGTTGTTATTGGTAACATGTTTGTGTCCCAGCTGTGTGTTTGTGCTACTTAATATATTAGACCACTTGCCCGGAAACTTAAGTTGTTAGAAGATGGGCCAAAAAAAAAAATGTAAAAAACATCTCAAAATCTACATCTAGCTGGTGTTTGTGCTACTTAATACGGTAGACAACCACTTGTCCGGAAACTTAAGTAGTTAGGAGAGTGGCCAAAAAATATATATATCAATATCTACGCCTCTAATTTGGAAATCGCTCCTGATAAAAAATCAATACAAGGCAATTATCTAAAGCTGGAAGGCTAGATTGGATCCAAACCTAGCCTTGGCATTATTTGCACACATTGTGGCTGTCCACGGTTTTTATTTCTCTTCACACACTTGGCAACTGACCGTTGCCATTGTACCTCAAGTGCTAGTCCATTCTTGCTAACAGTTGGGATATTATCCAAATTATTTGGTTTTTAGAAGGCTCCATATCTAGTTGAAGAATCCAATATGCTTTAGACTGATACCATAGTTGGCCTGAATTTCTAGCTCCATCGTCCAGAGCTCTCTCATCTATCAAATGAATAAAATAGCACTCTTCCTTTATCATGATCCTTCATTTATCAAAGGGCAACATGTCTATTTAACCCAATTAAAATTTAGGCAAAAGATTTTCTTATTATTTCTTTTTGCTCTGGTTTATGGATTTCTTGGAGGAAAAATGTAGATAAAATTTTTCTTTGACAGATTATAGTGGAGGACAAGAGAAGAAAAGCATATTGTGTGGAATCGTGTGAGAGATTTGGCTTTTAGGTGTCATTACTCGTTTTATTATGTTGACTTTTGCCTTTTTTTCCTTGGAACTCTATTCCTGTATGTGAGAATACGAAGGAAAACAGTTTTCTTTTGGTTTTCTCTACCATTTTCGCATCAAATAGAGCCCTTTTTTTTCTTGTGCGTCTCCGGGGCAATCTTAGCATGAAATATTATGGAGAAGGGCATTAAGTATTGCTTTGAATGGTAAATGTTTGAAGAACCTTTTGCCTATGTTTTTCTGTAAGTATATCCTTTTCTGTTATGCTGGTAGTAGTTAATGTCCTCCATTCTTTCTTCTCATTGATGGTACATCTACATTGTTCTATTTAGTTTGAGTAAACTTCATTGACAAATAACAGGCTATGTTTATAACGTACAGACTATTGTTGAGTGAATTTTTTATCTTTGACATGGACTGCCTTAAATTAAGCTGGACAATAACATGAGTTGGCCACTAAACATACTTGTGCTTTCAGGCTATTGTTCCCTCTTTTTGGTGTTTTCTGGTCTTTACTGGTTTGCAATGCTTATTCTCGTACGTTCTGAAATTTCTTTTATGTTTACATTCAGGTGTCTGAAGATCCTATTTTTACTAGGGATGGTGCAGATGTTTATGTGGATTCTAATATTAGCTTTACACAAGTGAGAACTATTCTATTCCTTGATATATATTTCAATTTGAAATTGTGTTTTGGCACCTTTTGATTATCACCCAATATGCTGATCGGCAATACCTTCTCATACTAGTGAATTTATTAGATTAATTTTGAATTTCATTAGCTAAGAACATAGATTAGAATATAACTTCCACGTACCGCTTGGCTAATAGGTAAGAACATAGAGTAAAAACTAGAGGAGAAAGAAAAGCTTCTTGAACCACTTTTTATTTAATGAGATGATAATTTGCTAGACATTCTTAATTATGTTATTGTTAATATTGCTTCCCTCTTGAACTGTCATTTCTATTGTACATGAAAATGTTATAGTATTGTTGGTACATAAACCTTTGTCCAAATTGCGTAGCAGCAACTTTTTTGCTCTCGCAATAGGGCCTGAGGTTGTCTACTAATTCATCTTAATATAGTTCATCCCTGCACCTTGGGGTTTGAACAGACTGATTTTGTTTTGTGCCTAGCTTTTAACTACTTGGTATGACTTTTTTTGGGGTTTACAATTCATATATACTTCTTTATCCTGCTTTATTTCATGTGAATCTGTTGTTTTATCAAGTGAAAATCTGCTATTCTGCATATGTGTCTAAGATAAGATGTTTGGGGACAAAACAAAACCAGTTTTGATAATTGAGCACCTTTAATTTTCTTAACAGGCTATTCTTGGTGGTAAGGTTGAGGTAGCAACTTTGGGCAGTAAAACGGATGTGAAAGTATGATACTTTTCCCGAATTTCTGTTGTCTTATTTCTTGAAATAGCTTATTTTTTTTTAAAGGGCTGCTTTTGGCGTCCTGGTGGCTGATGGTGATTGTGCCTCATCATTTTGAGCAATTTCTTTCTCTAATTGTTACCACTTTTTTTCTTTACATTCTGGTCCTGTTAGATACCAAAGGGGGTTCAGCATGGTCAGCTTATGGTGCTTAGAGGCAAAGGTGGATCAAATGACATTGTGCTGCTAAATTTACTTTTTATTCAATTTCCCTCTTCTCCCTCCCTCCCTCTTCTCCCTCCCTCCCTCCCTCCCTCCCTCTCTCTCTCTCTCTCTCTCTCTCTCTCTCTCTCTCAAAAGCACTTAATGTGGGTTGTGGCAGGCTTGCCAAAGCATGGCATTTTTGTAGACCACGGAGATCAATATGTGCGTTTCCGTATTAACTTCCCAACGTAAGCTTCTTCTCTTGTTACATATATTGTTTGTATCTTATTTTTGCTTCTCCCTTGAATTACACCATCAATTACAAATTTACAACCTCTCATTGAGTTGTGAACTATCATATTGCTCCCTCTATCCCATTTTGTCAGTCCATTTTTGGGAGTTCCAACTTTTTAGGGGAGCATACATTAATGCATTAGAATTTAAATTCAAAGGCATTATTTCCACCCTTGCCTCTTTATTTCCCACTTTCACATATATTTATAGTTATTTATAAAGGAAACTTACAAACTTTATGCTTCGACTTTTCAAAGTGGCCAACATTTTTGGGACATTATCCTCTTTGTAATTAGTTGAATCAATGGGTGGGTGGACATAATTACACTCTCACACATGATTCTACTTGTAGAATCCATCTTAACATTTTACTAACATGAAAATTGGAAGATTTCTCCTACATAAAAACCATTGCTCAAAGCCAGCAATGTGTTTTGAATAACAATGCTGCAAAATATGTTGAACATTTTACCGAAACAGGTTTAAAGCTTTCAAGCAGTATGCTCCAAGTTAACTATGAAATTGCAATCTCATTTGTTTTCCATCTTTTATTCTACAGAGTGGTAAATGAACGTCAACGTGCTATATTGGAAGAATTTGAAAAGGAGGAAATTATTCGTGAAAATAGCACATCTATTGATGGAAATTGGCAAGTGTTTTTATTTATCTGTTTATTACCTGTGTTTATGGTGACTTTTTTTTTGGTTGCTCATGGGCATAGAAAGATTCTATATCCTTGGATGGGTAGATCTAGATTATGAACAATTACATTTTATTCCATGCACAAACAAGATGTGAAAATTGAGGTAGTTTCTCTCATTCGCCTTTGCCTTTTTGAACGTTGTTCTTCCTCTATCTTGTACACAAAATACAAAAATAAGCATGGAAGACCTTCAGCAATTGGCAGTGGTTTATTTATGTGCAAGGGCTTGTTGGTTTGCTGTTTGGCTGCCTAGTTTCTGAATTTCACTCCATCGCCTAATGGATTCCTATCTGGCTAAATATGCCTCCTAACTATTATCTGGTTGATTTTAAATATTTTCATGATATTCCACTTGGCCGTCTTCATAGTCAAGATGCATTGGCCTTATCTTCTGTTACTGGACTTGTAGATATTGTTTATTTACTCCTTGAAAATACCTAATTTGAGGGGAGAAAAAACTGGAAGTGTTTCAGTTGGAGCTGTTTGTTTCTTAGATTATATTAATGTTTGTTTATAGATTCATATATGGGTCTGGTGGACAAGTTTTTAGTTTGGTGTCAAATTTCTTTGTATTCACTATTCACTCGAAAGTGGCATTACAGCTTGTTAAGTTCTTGACCATTTATAATCTCGTTCCTCTAGTCACCATTCTGAATGTAGTGAACATTCTGGAAATGGATAACAGGCTTTATCAGCAGCTGTCTACTGGTTGAACTTACAGGTGGCAGCAAATTCTTGATCGTGTGACAGCTCCAAAGTTTATGGTTGAGTTCTCTCTGTTCATATTGATCCTTCTGCTGCTTAACAAAAGCATGGGATGAGATCTGTCCCCTGATCATTTTTGACGGATGAATCTGTGCCTTATGATAGAAGGCTTTCCCATCACCCTCAGCGCAGGTCATGCAGGTCCAGTGATATTGGTGCGTTGACATTGCTTTGCTCCAAAGAGACTGGTCTTCCATTGATTGAAGGTACTAAAGTTTGTATACATAGTCTTGCTTTCTCCTCAATTCTTCAGCGGCAATCTAATACTTAAAGAGCCGCTTCTCCTTTTTGATTAGAGAAGATGGTTGGATCATATAGTTCCTTTATATGCAGACTAAATTACATGTATACAAATATGATTCTTTGGTGGTTAATAAAAGCAGATTTTTTTAATAATTCAACATTGATCCCTATTCTGTCTAATCTAGTAGACTAGAACTGTCACATTTTCTATTTATATTTTCTGCACATTTTGAAGACTAAACTGATATGGTTAGTAAAGTATTTCTTCT
>BRYE01000010.1:18780573-18795573 GCA_030159115.1 Actinidia arguta var. hypoleuca | reverse complement strand
TGAGATATTTAATAAAAAATATTTGTCCATTAAGAATTTCCATTTAAAGTTGGCAAAGGGGCGGGGCAGGTATTACAAAACTTGCCTCTAAAAAAATTGTCTGTTAAGGAAAATATATCATTTTTGCGTATGGTTCTAGCCTATGTTACATGTACTCTTTTATTTTTCATAAATACTCATGTCTGGCGGATATGGCTTGGGTATGGGTGTGGGATATGTATTCGACATCCGCTCTCAATTTAGACATTTCAATTCACTAAAATTTATGATATATGAAGAAACAGAAACTCGTATTGCCTAGGAAAACAACATTTTTAGCCTTTTGTATAGATGGGAGGTTTGAACACTTATTTGTAGTGTAATTTGTATAATATTCCCATATAATATATTGTGAATTACTATAAATGTATTTGAAATCAAATGGGTTTAAACAATGTCCCCGTACTCATAAGTTATAACCAATTTTCAACACATATCTCAATATCCTAATATTTAAGAGTGGAGGTATGATGCTAGGACACACACCCGATACTTGTACGGTTGTATCCAAGTCCGTCTAACATAGGTTCTAGCGTTATGCGTGAGATCTCAGAAATCTTTGGATAAAACGAATTCTTGCGGTCGAGTCATCCTGTGGTAAGAGGTCATCAAGTTTGAAAAGGTAAGAATGACAGACATCTCTAACATGTATGTGCTGGGGCTGTGGTTTATAATTATGAAAAATAGTTAACAGTGCTGCAGGCTCTTATGGTTATTTAGTTGTACATATTTATGCTTCGGGTCGGCTAGTTCGGAATCCACTGAGAGGTCTATCATATGCAGAATACTAAGATTTAAAGGTTAGCTTCTAACCTTAGAATCCGATGTGGAAAAGGGAAGATGAAAGAGCGTAGAACCGCGCAATTTTCAGTAGAGACCTGTGACGCATACCTTTATGGTTGATGGGTTGTGTGCAAGCGAACTTAGGCAGGTTTGTACCAAACTACGTTATTTTATGTGTTCTTTAAATTGTGCATGTGATTGTTTGCTTCCGGATGCAATCCCAACAAAATATAACTCGTTCGAGAACAAATATGTTATATTTTGGAAGATTAGGCGACTATAAAGAAGTTTTGTTTTCTTTCTATGTTTGTTTTATTGAACATCACCTCATGCTTCTGCTTTTGTATGGTAGGTTAGCATTTTCATCTCTCTTTCTTCCCAAAGTACGTCAATAAATAGATTTATTGATGCACCATTGATACTTGAAAAGAATGCATAAACTTACTACTCGAACATAAATTTAAGTTTTGATAGCTTAATTTAAGTTGTGGCTGAAGTTGTAGTGATTAATAAATGGTAAATGTCAAAGCACAAAATTGTGAAAGCAGAATATTGCATATAACAATCACAAGCTTATAAAATTTTCTTACACGGGAAATTGAATGTCCTTGTCACTTGAACCTTGCTCTTACGTTTATTCACGGTTGCTACTAACTAGAAAGGTCTGATAATATGGTATGAGCTACTTTTCGAACGGGACTTTCTAGTCCGCTGGCTGTGAAGGAGGTGGATCTCACAGCACTTGCGGGGCGTGCTGCGGGATCCACCCGCTTTTCACATCCAATGGACTAGGTCGTCAAGTTCACTGGAGAGAAGTCGGGCTGGTAATACACGGAAGAAAACCCTAGTGTGTAATTGGATTGAATTGTACCTTCACAATACATAAATCCCTACATCAAAGAAAAAAGAGAGACTACGCAACTTTATGGCACTGAAAAAAACTATACTATGACGTATTTTGAAGAATTTACTACTTATTTTGACATGCTAGTGTAGAAATTGCATTTTAGACTTTTGTTCTTGTTTTTGTAGGTTTTGTGAATTGGCCTGACAAGTTCTACATTCGTTTTAGGGACATTTTGTAAATGCTCATATACATACAATCAGTGACGGAGGCAGCCTGTGCCCAGAGGGGGCAGCCAGCTGCCCCAAGCCCACCCTCAAGTTTGATTTTTTTTTTTTATCTATAGTTTTAGAATTTTTTTACAATTTGCCCCCCTAAAAATTATAAATGCCCTCCTTAAAAAAAAAAATCAATTTGTCCTCCGGAATATTTTTTCTGGCTCCGCCACTGCATACAATTCACCATGGGTTGCTAGAACTAATAGTTTGTGGCATCTCTGTTTCTGGAATTAGAATTTCGCTCTTCTTCTTGCTGTGTTTTAGCTCACCGTATAAGTAGGAAATAAATCCCCATAGCGAGAGAACAAGGGAGACCCCTTTCTCTGCTTGAAACTTTTCTTGGTAGAAAATAACGGCCAGGACTTCCGTAACGGGTAGTAGAACGGGTGATTATGATAGCTGAGAGGAGAGATGAACCGGCGAAGATGACTCCTATTGCTCCCAGGAAGAAACACTGCCAGATTATGCCACTGCATACCATCACCACGTAATATTTTGTTTCGCCGAGTCCGAACGCTCTTGCCTCCCTGGGTATTGCCTGCAAAATATGAAGGTTTATTATTGGATTGGGCAACTATTATTTCAAAATTTTTGCAACTTGTGAAAATCTTCCTTGGCTTGAGTTTTCTTCAGAACTTCTGAAAATCTGTTTTTAGTTTTTAGTTCTTACTTTCCAGTGGCGTTTTTGTGACCTTGTGTTTTATACTCCTCTTTCATAAGTTTGAAACCCCCTAGGTAGGCCTGTGTGGCTGTGTTTGTGTATCGTCTCACTGGTTATTTATATTTCAAGCTCATTTGGTCAGCTAAACAGATGAACTTTTTGTTAGCAGCTTCTTGTTCTATAAAATAATTTATTTTAGCCTCCCCCAGAGGGGCCTAATAAGACAAGGAACCAACCAATAGTTATCAGGTTTATAGCTTTGTCAAATAGTTTAATTCCTATTAAATTCTTATTTAGTTTAAAATAAGCTAAAATAGGTAGGTCAAATGGGAAATTGGAGATGGGTCTCAGTGAAAAATGTCATGATTGCGATTTTGGGTACATCCATGGGCCTAAGGATAAGGATTGGAAAAATGATTGGGGAGTTTAGGTCCGCATTATGGCTCCGTTTGATAATGTTTAAAGTCAAGCTTTTTTAAGCTTTCTATCAAAAAAGTCAAGATTTTTTGACTTTTTTGTTTTTCTTGCTTTACTTTAGCTAAAACTAAAAAAAAAAGCAAAAACAGAAAAATACAAAAGCCAGAAAAAGTCGGGAAGAAAACTGGTGCCAAATAGAGCCTATGTTTCCATGTGAGGACTCTATCTCAGCCAAGAGTGACATTCTCTGATTGGTGGTGGGACTTCGCCTGACTCCAACCAAGCATTGGGAAGACTCAATTGTTATTAGGTTTCTTAGATTTTCTTTTACAGGTCCATCTTCTAGTTGTTTCTCACTTCAAGGTTTGAATGGTAGGAATTGGGTTAAACCTTAGCTCCATGATTTTTCATAGTTAGAAAGGTGAAATACAATGATTACATCCCCTTTATTCACTGGAAATCACACATCATCGGCTTTATTCTTTGAAATATGACCTACTCTCATACTTACATTTCCATTAGACGCAAGTCAGTTGACCTAGCGGAAAATTCCGAGGTATTTCTGAACATACCTATTTTGTCCTCTTAACGATTTCTCCCTTCCATAGAATACAAAAAATGACTCGCTCGTGCTGCATCGATTGCCGGTGTTGGCCGGACGCTTCTTTGTTTGTCGATGGTAGGGCTTCTCAGTCTACAATAGTGGTTTCGGTAGTTGTGGGTTTGATGGTGGTGTGTTAGTTTTGGTTGGAGGTGGCAGTGGGTGTGGTTGGGGGCAACAGGTATTGTGAGATGGTTGGACGTGAATTGCTCTGGTTGTGGATTGTTCACGACCTTCAGGTTGCATGATTGTTTCCAAGGTATGATAGGACATAGCTGGCCGGCAAGTTGTGCATATTGGGAGTTTTTTGTGTAGATTGTGATATTAATGAGAGGTGTTTTCTAAATTGAAAAGAGACCAACTATTATTGTGAGGAATTATTTTTTGATAACTTGGTATCGGGTCTACTGGATTGACTAATTCAGGAGATCAATCAAGTTGTTCACAAGTGGGAGGTTCATTTGAAATTGGAGTAAAGTTCTGTATCAACTGACTAAATACATGAATTGATAACGTGCGGGTGAGGGTTGAGCTCCGGACCAAAAAACTTCATGTGACCTATAGTGGTTAGGTGATTGTGACTGCACTGACCCTTGGAGATTAATTATAGGAATCTTTATGAAAATCATAAAAAAGTTATTTTGGTGTCTTTTGTTTTCTAGGAATAGAGAACATAAATTATGATTTTGGAAGTTAAAATATCTTATTATTTTGTAAATCAAATAGACAGTTTGCAAGAAAGTGTTCGGAACTGCCGAGGTGAGGTAACTCTCCTATGTCAAGGTGTGTTGCTAGCAAACGTCTTTGGTAGTGGGGATAATTAACTCCCTAAAAAACGTTTCTAACATGTTTCAACGTCTCCGAATCTTATTTCCATTTCCATTTTCCGAAGCATTTTTCCCAATTGTATGTATGAGAGGGAGGGAGAGAGAGAGGGAGAGAGGGGTACCTGGTTGACAAGCATGCCAATGGTGCAGACTACAGTAGCAAAGAAGCACATGACAAGCTGAATCTCCGACACTCTCCTGCTTTGCCTTCTTGTACGTTAGTTCCACCATGGGCAATATTAACCCGTACAAAACCACAGCCGCGACAGTCATGAAGAAACCTAGATAGTACTCCCGGTTTGACTCGCCCTTGGGGCGGTCGCCACAAGCAAACGAGCTTTTTGCTTTGGATTTTTTCCTTGGGGTTTCAAGCTTTGGGATTTCTCAAGCCGGGAGGTAGGTTGAGAATTTTGTCAGTAACAGTACTACAAGAATTCGTGTAGAAGTTATATAGTTTCTCATAATCAGTTTTTAAATCGCCAGAAAAGTTATATTTTGCCAAGAATCACAAGTAGAAGCGCCAAACTTTTTATAATAAATTTTTAAACAACTTACCCAGAAGTGGAAACAAAAATTAGCACATAAACTAAATTGCCAAAATCTAAAATCTGCCCTCGGAATTTTTTTACAATACATTGACGGGACCGTAGAATATTTCAGTGATGCACAACAAGAAGTGGAAGGTCCGAAGCAGTGAAAAATTGCAAATACAACCATAGGGTTTGACCTTTATAATAAATTAAGGTCTGAACTTTTAATTTTATCAATTTAAACCCTATATTTTAAAATTATCAATTTATAACTTCCTTCCACCTCTATATTCCCACCTCTATTTATAATAAAAAGTTGGACAACTCTTTCCTTTCCACTGGTTCTTGAAAGCTATCAATCCTCGCTTCTCCCATATTCATTCTCCCTCTCGCATCGGTTTCGACCTCGTACATCCCGCTTAGATTCTACTACAAAATACCAAATCTCGATTAGGCGTATCCGGATGAAAGGGGTTAGAGCTCGTAAGGATTACAGTTTCGCTTCAGAGACAGACGGGATCGAGATAAAGAAAGGGGGTGTCACTCTGCTAAGAAAGCCTTCCCAGGTAAAAAGACATAAAACCATTCTTGATCGGTCTTAAGAAGATTTAGGTTAGCTCGTTAACAACGTCTATAGGTTTAATAATTCCTTAAGAGCTAAGAGACAAGGGTAGGGACGATTCCTCGGTAGACGCTCCTGAAAATTGGATTGATAAATGGGCGAAACTCATCAACGATTTCATTAGATATCTTACCCGTCCAATTTTCGGTAGTTACGACTTAGAAAGGAACCCTTGTTTTAGAGTTTTCGCCCCTTTACCCGTTAACATAAGAAGAGGAGCTCACGTGTCTGATGAATACTTTGACAAAACTAACCTTATCAGTGGACGCTTTAAAATAGTAAAGGATCGACGGTTCAAATTCAAACTATTTTAGAAGTTGAGAGTTTGGTTTGAAAATAAATAATTGTTTACGATTTAATTTGTTACACATGTCAAACCGTAAGCTTTTTTTCCATGTAATTTTCCTATTAATTTTTTTTCCAATGACAGACGCATAGGAGAACAAGTGACAAAAAGCTTATAAATAAGCAGATGTTGAAGATTATTGCTTTTGGAAAGAAGATCATGATATAATTCAAGAAACCTAGCTGATTATAACTATATATATCTTCATAGGCCACCTGCAAGGTTGGTTTTATCATTTGTCTCGTAAAACCATGGTTGGTTTTATTATTTCCTAAAATCAGAGAGCTGAATGGTTGTGGTGCGTTTAGTTGGGCTGTGGATATATCTTTACGGTTAATCCATGATTGTTTCCGTATCTTTTTCACTTTTGTCAAAAATAATAAAAAATTGTTAACCAAACGAAATTTTAAAAATTATTTTAATTTTGAAAACAACAACCAAACATATATAGCCATAATTTTTTTTACATGTAATAAATTAAGAGCTGTGACGACATAAAAGGAAATTAAACAAATAAATTTAGCTTATTCATTCGATTTTTTTAAAAAAAATAATTCTCTCTACAAATTCATAATCCAGAAATTGCTTGAAGCATCCGATGTGGGAAAGAAGAAGGAAGAGATGGAAGGTTGAAAACTTGAAAGTTGTGTTGTATGGTTCATTAGTGATCTCAACCCATGGACAATTGTGTCATTTTGGCAATAATTATGGATGGATGGTTGGTATTACGAGGGTACATTCTTTTGCTTAAACATTATTTTTATAATATAGTAAAGTTTTCTTAAAGAAGTAAATCCCGATCAATCAATCACAGATAGGCTTATATTCCTTGCGCTCTTTTAAAGCGTGTAAAATTAATTGCACTCTATCATAGACATAAAGTACAAGAAAATGAGCTTTTTGCTTTGGATTTTTTTCTTAGGGTCTCAAGCTTTTGGGTTTCTCAGGCCGAGAGATAGATAGAACTTTTTGCTAATTGCAACATTACGAGAGGTCATGTACATTTTTAAAGCTTTCTCGTGTATTTCTCTATAGGTCATTGGCTGATCCAAACAAAATCCCAAACGTGAATCAAAATAGAAAATTTGGCCATTTCACTTTCAAGAATCTCTAGATTGGCCCCAATACTTTAATTAAGAATAGACATTTTATATTAGTGGCTTATCTCAACTCAATTTCCTTTTTAGTATTTGTATCCACCGCCAAGAACCACATGATAGTGGACCTAGCACAAGCCCAACTCTCTCTATATTTGGAAACACAATATTTTTCAGTTTATAAGAAGAGAATGGAAGGCACAAGTTGCTTTCTTATGAGGCCAGTTTCTTGATAATGTGAGGAAAATAGTGGAGACTTATTTTCAGCACAAACCCATCTTGATAATTTGTTTTTTTTTTAATTTTTTTTTGTCTTTAGTAAATTTGTTTAACTGTTTGATAGAAATTTTATACTTTTCTAGTTTCTCTTACAGAGAGGAGTCTAATTTTAAAAAGTTCATTGACGACAAAAAAAAAAAAAATTTACTCATAAATTAGCTATATATTTTTTTATTTAGTGGATTTTTTAAAAAATTTAAATTAGATTTTTACATTTTCAGACTCCTCTCCTCAAGAAGAACTGAAAAATATATAATTTTAATCAAATGGTAAAAAAAAATTCAATAACGGCGAAAAGACTAAAAAACCTAATTAAAAAATCTCAAAAAAAGTTAAGCCAGACTGAGCCCTTAATTTTAGATTTTGTCCTTTCTTTTCTTTTCTCCATTTATCTTTTTTTTTTTTTTTTTTTTTTTTTGTGATATTTGATTATTATTGAGTTGTTCTTGAGTGTAATGAGAAGGGAAACTATTAAACTAATACATTTATATTTTTCATTTCTTAATACTTTTATTTGCTTTTTCACTTATTCGTGTACAATTTATTGAACCTCATTTTATGGATAGTATAATTTGGATATAAATGAAAATTACCTTTATAATCACTTACATGATGATAGGACAAGTTTGGGTTAGATTACTTTGTTTCCTAATAAATTTATTATAATTTTGTCAAAAAATTTTATCCTTCGCTTTGTCTCGATTAGACCAATTTTGAATTAATTTAACTTTTAGTGGGTTTTTAGTATAAAAAAAATAGTTTTTACTTTGATTTTAATTAATTTAAATTTTAATAATTTTTCTATAACAAATATATTTTTTATTTTTTTCGATTCCTCGAATCAAGCCAAACCCAAAAAGTAAAATCTTTTAACCAAAGTTGATTTTTTTATAGAAATAATCCAAAAAAATTGTTTGTTTGTATACTATTTCTCAAAAAATAAATGGTGGATTGATGACGTGGACAAGTGCACCATTGACATATGCAATCCAAGAGTCAAGTAAAGTTGCCAATGTGGCAATAATAAGCAACTTTTTGGAATTTTGGGGTCTAGTGTAAAATTGAAAACATGTTGCTACAAGAAAATAATATGATCACAAGAACTTTGTCTAGCTAAGCCTTTTTTTTTTGTTAAATTAATTTCTTTAATAAAAATTTAAAAAATAAAAATAAAAAGATGTTTACCCAAAATTTGGCCATTCCGAGTTCGTAAAAAAAATGACCGTTTTACCCTGGACCCATGCTTCGATCTCGAACGCCACTCATGCTCCAAAACTTTCCAAAAACGAAACAAAAAAGGATCTAATCTCACTCCAATGAACTTAGTTTTAGAAATTTAAGTGTGAATGAAGGGCCAAAGGGCTATTATTAGTTGCACATAATAGCAGTAATTTCAGTCCTAACGGCAATAATTTTTAATCACTAATGGCTGCAATTTTAAAAGTAATCAAACATCCTCGTGATGGGTGTTTATAGTTGGAGGTTTCAATCTTGAAAGGTAATGTCTTTTCCCTATACAAAAGCTGAGTTTTGAAAATAGAAAACATTATGATTTTGAGTTCTTTTGAGAGAGTGAGACAGACATAAAACAGTTCGTCAAGAATGTGTTCCTGTATTAATAGTTTTAGTCGTTTTATCCTAAGAGTAAGATATCAACAACCACCTACAACACCTACGGTAGATGACAAATCTTTCTTAAGGAGACTGAGATTGCAGAACTCGGCTTTGTTGGTATTTCTTTCTATTTAAGTTTCTGCATTTCATTTATGTAATTTTCAGTTTCTGTAAATGTTCAACCGGTTAAATATTTTTTTCAATCGATTGAAACTTATAATTTTTAATTTATGTATCTGAATGAAATTATTATTTAAAATTCTATATGTGCCGAATGAATTTTACCGACACTTATTCCAATCATTCTTTATTAGTGTCAAACCTATCCTTCTATCCAATGAAGTCCTATATGACATTGATTTTGGAAAGTGTAGGTCCAATTGAATTTGGGAATGCTTTTCAGGACTTGACCTTCCAAATAAGATTATTTTTGGGTCAAAAATTTTAGGGCACCATTTTTTAACATTGAACCTAAAAATGGGCCAATTGGCCTTTGTCGTTTTATATTTGGGTTTAAACAAACACAAGTTGCTTTCTTTTGAGGCCCATGTAAAAAAAAATAGTGGAGACTTTCACCTTGGATTCTTTTTATTTTTATTCATTTATATTCTTCTTATTTGGTTCCTATTTCTTGACCATTCTTGATGTTGATGTTCCATTAGTAGATGACAACCTGTAAAAGAAGTAGATTTATTTTTTTCTTCATTTTCTTCTCTCTCCTCCCACAATTTTATATGAAGCAAATAAAGCCCAAGCATGTTAATTGCTTAGAACAAAAAAGGAGAAAAAAAAATAGAAAAATAACAAAAAATAGAAAGTTTTTTTTTGTTGCAGATTTAAACCTTTCATTTTCACTCTGAGTTCACTTTCGATCTTTTAATTTGAACAAAATTGAAACCTGTGCTTTAGACCTGATTGTAATGTCAATCTTCCATTAATTAGTGGTAATTGTAGTGAATGTAATTAGCTATGTATTATGCACATGACCTATATGAAAGGGCAAATGAGTAAAAATACCACCTATTGTAGCTAGCCTTGGAAACCTTTGATCCCGGTTGATTTGAGAGCTTTGAATGCATCGACCTTGCCTCTACTCAATCAAGATCTCACACTTAGTAAATGAAAACGATTTAACCCTAATTTACCTCCTTAGGAGGAATGGGCTGTATTTATGTCTATTGCTATCTACTAAAATTGACGAGGACCAACAAAAGGTTGACATTGCGTTCCAATCAGAATATGAAAGTGAAATCCAACTGAAAGTTGAAGGGTTAAGTTTACAAGTTGCCCAAACAAAAATTTGAAAAAGAGGAGGAAGAAATTGAAATTGATGTTCTAACTGATAATGTCCACTCATTTCCCTCAATTTAGTCAAAGAAGACTTTCAAGGGTTGCTCTATCTTCAAATTAGAAGACGTATTTTACAACAACACTGTTAATGTTTCAGAATTTAGATTAAGAAAGTTTTCAGAATTCAAAATGTATAGATTGTGGAACCGTAAGATTTCTTATTTTCCAATCATCTCATAGCGAGAAGAAAATATAAGAGCAATCTCGCTCTTTCTTTTCCTTAAGTTCCAAACTCACCTGAAATTCAGATCCCAAAAAAATGATACTCAAAATACGAAGATCGTTAATTTTTTTTGATAACGTATTATAACCTTACGTTTTGAAACGAAAAGCTCCATTTTATCAAGAAAGAGTGAAAATCAAACACAATCTTAATACTACATTGACATATTAATGCCTATTACCTGCCACATTACATTTGACGAGTCAATGCCGTCTTAATAATGTTCTTTATCCAAATTGGACTTAGTTCATGGAGAGTAATGATCATTAACTGAGAAAAAAGTGACTACATCAATGTCTCTAATTCATTTTAAATGAAATGCTAATGCTTGATATAGTTTTAAATTTTATAATGCATATGGCACTGTGAAGTTCACTCTTGTGATGAAAGTGTTACAATTTTATGCAAGTACCATCTAATTTAGGTGTTTTAGTTTCTAAATTTTTTTAATGATTTTTTTTACCGTTCATTTAAAATTTAAAATTTTATAATGCATATGGCACTATTAAGTTCACTCTTGCGATGGAGATACAATTTTGTGCAATTACCAGCGCTAATTTAGGTGTTTTGATTTCTAAATTTCTTTCTTTTTAGTGAATTTTTGTCACTGTTCGTTTAAAATTTTATAGTTTTATGGTTCCTGTTAACGAGATTATGAAAATATGAAAATTTTTTATCCAATTGGAAAAGAATTCCATTAAAAACCTGAAATCAAAATTTAGCTCGTTTGTTATTTGTCAAGTGATAATTTTTTGTTTTCAGTTGCTTTTTTTCAAATTTGATCATAATTCTATGTTTTTATATTCCCCTCGTTAACAGAAATTGAAAAAAATATAAATTTTTAATTATCAAACGGTGAATTTTTTATTTTTTATTTTAAAAAAAACTACCAAAATTTTATCTTAGTTCATCCTAAAATGAAGATATCCCTTTCATCTATGGTGCCAAGAACATCAAAATCCTAAAATGTCTTTTTCTTTGTTGGCAATACTCAATAAAATTAATTCCAACCACTAATGCAAAAATTAGGAAAGCAATGCTAGGAACCTTCCAGCTACTGTCAGAATAAATAAAACAAACATATCACAAGTTATATTACAGCTTTGATCACCTAGCACAAAGGAATTCAATCCAAACAATCAATCCCATGGGTACATTATTTTCAACCTAAATAAAATTAAACACCAAAAAATAAAAATAAAAAAAATAAAACATAGAAATCCTTTTTTGTCCAAGCTGGTATGAAAAAAAATGAAGAAAATCTTTTGAAATGTCTCGTCTTCTGATTATTTTTTATCCTAAAGCAACAAATGTAAATTAAAGAAACTACAAACACAAATGGTTATAACGTAGCCTTCCCCGCCCTTAGCCATATTGCTGATGGCTTGGAGCATTAGAAGAAGCTCCCACACCACCACCGCCACCGCCTATGCCGCCAGCTTCATAAATTTCTCCTCCATGAGCAGCTGGCACAGCCACCGCTTCATCACCGCATTCTGGCTGCTCCTCCACACAAGGTACTGGTGCTGGAACCATGACCATCTTCTTCTTCTTCTTAGCCATGCAGAAGAGGCCGAGGAGGAGAAATGCGAGGAAGCAGACACCGCCCAACGAGACACACACTACAATGATGGTCGTGTGGTTGTCACCACCACCTGAAGGAGGTGGTGGCGGCACAAATCCTGTGGAAGATGGTGGGATTGGATAGTAAGTTGTTGGGGGTGGAGGTGGTGCAAATGATGGTGCTGGTATGGGTGGTGGCCAGTTGACTATTGGTGGCGGATAAACTTCAGGTGTTGTTGGTGACGGTGTGGGTTGTGGTACATTATATGATGGTACTGGAGTAGGAGTTTGCGGTGATATGATAGGTGGTGGAGTGGGAGACGGTGGTTGAGCAATTGGTGGAGTGGGGGACGGTGGCTGAGCAATGGGTGGTGTAGGGTAAGGTGGTTGAATGACTGGTGGTGGAGTGGGGGATTGTGGTGGCATGACTGGTGGTGTTGTGGGGGATTGTGGGGGAATGCCTGGTGATTGAGTAGGAGGTTTTGGTGGCAGGCCAGGCGGTAAACTAGGGGGCTGTGGTGGAATGCTTGGTGGTTGAGTAGGGGGTAATGGTGGAATGATTGGTGGTGTTATGGGGGATTGCGGTGGAATGTCTGGTGATTGAGTAGGAGGTTTTGGTGGCAGGCTAGGCGGTAAACTAGGAGGCTGTGGTGGAATGCTTGGTGGTTGAGTAGGGGGTAATGGTGGAATGCCTGGTGATTGAGTAGGGGGTAATGGTGGCATGATTGGTACGACATATGGGGGAGAAGAGGATTCTGGTGGCATGACTGGTCCTTCACTAGGGGTTGGTGGAGAACTTATTGGAGGTGGATGAACACATTCGCAATGTGGTGGTGGTGGTGGCGGCGGCGGCGGTGATTGTGGTGGTGGTTTATGTGGCTTGCTAGGTGTTGGAGGAGGTGGTGGTTTATGTGGCGGTTTATGTGGCTTGCTAGGTGTAGGAGGAGGTGGGGGTTTATGTGGCTTGCTAGGTGTTGGAGGAGGTGGGGGTGATGGAGGTGTCATGACAGGGTTGCATGGTGGCGGAGGTGGAGGTGGTGGAATGACCAGGTTACAAGGCGGTGGCGACGGGGTGGGTGGTGGTGGAGGAGAATAGTATGGATAAGCCATGTTTGGTGGTGGTGGTGATGGTGGTGGAGGCGGAGGTGGCGGTGGTGGTGGCGACGGGGTGGGTGGTGGTGGAGAATAGTATGGATAAGCCATGTGAATGGTACTTTTGAGAGAAGGCATTTTTAGGCTGTTTCTCCTCTCACTGGATAGGGATGTTGAAACAATGGCAATAAGGATACCCTTATATACACCAATGCTACCTAATCGTCTGTACTTATTCAAAGTCTAATTAACTCTATCTATAGTCCCCATTGCACCACTTGAAATAAAGTATCTATGATTGCTCTCTATCTAAGCTTAGGTGAGTTGTTTTCACAAATGAAAATGACTATGAATCTTCCTAATAACACAAGAAAATAATACAAAAAAAAAAATAAGACGATGAATGATAGGTATAAATTCACACGTGCCTCATATGAATTTAAATCGTCCTATACCAAGGTTTATGATTAAAATTGAGATAAATAATGTGGTTTTAATAAAATGTCAATAGAAGAATTAGCCCATAATATTGTCTTATTACATGTTTCCAAAAAAGTCTGCCAAGTTGCAAGTTGAGATGCTTTTTTTTTATGAAAAATTGTTTGTTTGTTAACAAATAAATTAGAAATAGTTTGTTCATTGTTGACAAATCTTGGAATAAAAGAACTTATCATAAGTGTGCTGTCTGTCCATGTGCTGTGATTAATTGAGATGTCTTATAAACACGATTTAATTTTCTTTAGCAACACGTATTACAGATGGAGAATCACGTGTTTAAATATATTTAAATAGTGAAAAAAAACAACATATTTTTAGGGATCATAAATCTGAAAATAAAGGGATTGTGCCCATCTTACTTAAATGTGATAGAAAAAATTATTTCAACACTCGAAACAACACGGTGAGTCGGTCGAGGTCGACCAAAAAACACTTCGATACTTAAGTTTATATGAATGAATAGATGAGTACGTGCAAAAAGTAGCAAAACAACGTTTTTTAGATGAAAGGATACGGGAGCAACATGCATACTTATTGTTTTGGAAAAAAGAGACTGTTTATAGTAGATATTGCCCTTCTACAAATTAAGTCGATCATTTGTGCACGAAGTATGCAATACTTCGGATGCCCTAACTTATAAAAGTTGTTGTTGTGGATAAGATTAAAATGGAACAGAACGTTTATGAAATATTTGCTAATATCACAAATAGTAGTAGGTGTGGACTTTCTATCCATGTGACGCCTTGTCATGAATGCCACGTAATGACTTGGTCATGCATCATTGGGCCACGTCGACTTGGTGGAGGTGGCCCAAATGGTCCGTTATTTAGATTTTACCATAGGACCAAGTGGTCCCTTAACATATATATAATTCAAATTAAATTCAATATTGATGGTAAGGAATCAAGTACATGGTTATTAATTAATTCGATTGGTCCTCAAGTACAAGGAGTTAGAACTTAGACGTAGAAATTTGTACAATTGCTTGTTTCCTAATTTAGAGCAGCGAAGGATTATGAATAAATAAATGGATTTTCTTTCTTGGTTTTAGAAATAAGCAGACATGCATGACTAGTCAAGACAAGAAATTAAACCAAGGTGTTTTGCTATAATGGAAATTAGCTGAAGATTCTTTTCTTTTTCCATAAAGTCACGCCACAAGACGTGGCTAACTTGCTATGTTATAATTTGATCACAAGTCACAATCCATACAAAATGCCTAGTCCTTAACGTATACTTGATTTCCTTAGGTGAAATACACTTTATATCCTTGCACTTTCACCTACTTTGAAACCTTCACTTTTAATTACGTCAGTTAAATTCTTTACGTATTAAC
>BRYE01000010.1:18768073-18778073 GCA_030159115.1 Actinidia arguta var. hypoleuca | reverse complement strand
GTTGACAGTTTGTGTGCTACACGCGCAAGATATGCGGTTGGAGCTCAAAAAAAATTTATACTCCCAAAATTTATGACCAAAACGCCCATGAGTTTAGCACAAAACCACAATGAGAGAGAGAGACAAAATCCACACTCCATCCTCCTCCTTCAACCTCAATCCGGCCTAGTCCAGTTGGCCTCCTTTCACAACAAACATGTAGAACCGCTCAACAAATTGTAGATATCTACAAAAACATACATATAATCACTATTTATGGTCATTTATGCTTAAAAAATTTTAAAAATTCATTTTACTTTACAAAAAATAGGATTATAGCTTCTCAGTGACGAAAAGGCACAATAATGCCTCGATGCCAAACCATCGAGACCTTCTTGTCTTCTTCACGTCTATCTCACACAAATCAAGGGGCCTGTCAATTGATGCCAAATCGATCTGGATCGAAAACCCTAGTTTTCCCCTCCAATTTTTAAGTCTCTCTCGCTTCTCTCTATTTCTTAGCGTGAATGAAAAGTTGTGGGCCGACTGTTGACTTATATATATATATATATATATATATAAGAGCAAAAATGATTTTTTTCATCTAATATTAACAAATCTAATTAATTCACAAACTACAAAAAATTATATACTGATAATCAAACGCGATGAAGTGTATCCAAACATGAGCCATATCACAGGGGTTAACTTGTAAAATTTGTCTTAGAAAATAGGGTTGGTTAGATAAGAGAACAGTAGCCATAAGATCACATCAATCTATTTTCAAAATTATATTTGTCATGCATTTTTTTACAAGACAAACGTGAACAAATCCTACGGTTTATCAATGTCTAATCAACCCATTTTTTATATGAAAACGTTACCTATGTTTTTCACATTTACACATTTTAGTGATTATCTTTATTAAATATAAGCTTCACTTCTTCATTTTTAATATTAAATTTCTATTAGAAAGCCTTCAACACCAACAGTTGCAAGAAGATGATAGTTATATATGTTAATATATTCTTGGTCAAAATTAAGCTCCTTGTACATCCTATTTCCACAGTTCCACTGGGTTATATTTTAATTCGAGTAATAATAAAAAAATAAAAATAATAATTTTTATATATATTTTTTAGAATAATGTGACTCAATTTGGATCTCTCTTAAATAATAAAAAAATCATCAGTTAACTCTCATTTAAAAAAATATTATTGATCGTATAATTTTATTTTTTTTACAAATAGTGTTTTTCTTTTAATCATCGCAAATTTGCAGTTTAGCTTCAGTTTGATCTAATGTTTTTAAAAAAAATTTAGCTATTTTGATTTTTAAGTTTTTTTCTTTTTTAGTAAATATTCTTCACCATTTAATTAAAATTTTATAATTTTATAATTTTTCTTTACGAGAGGAATATGGAAAATATTAAAATTTTATTCCAATTTGAAAAGAAATCCCACTAAAGATAAAATTAAAATTTTCTAATTTATTGAGTAATTTTTTAAAAAAAATTGGAAGAAAATTTTTATATTTCACTCTTCTCGATAAGAGGAACTAAAAAGGTATAAAAGGTTGATAAAATAGTTATGAAAGTTTACTAAACACGAAAAAAAATTAAAATTCAAATCAGATAAAAAATCTATAAAAAAAAGGGCCAAATTCGGCCTCGATTTGATTAAAATTGCAATAATTGAATTTTTTTTTTAACAAAATGAGTATTACAGACCTCCAAACCAAAAACAATAAAAGCTTAAGATGGATACTGCCGAAAAAAAATAGGGGAAAATACACTTTACCTCCCTGTGCTTTGACCCCAAAATACATAACCTCCATGTAGTTTAAAATCAAACAAATGACCCTCCTGTAGTTTGAACTTTTAACATATAACCCCTTGTGGTTTAAAATTGATAAATAACCGCCCTGTGATTTGAGAAAAAAATACATAACCCTGTAGTTTGGATCAATCTGCTAATTGAAAAAAAATAGCATTTTATATTTGATTTTGGTAATTTTTTAATCTTCCAATTAAAAATTTACTTTTTGAAACATAAAATTATCAAAATCGAACATAAAATGTTATTTTTTTTCAATTGGCAGATTGATCCAAACTACAGGGAGGTTATGTATTTTTTTCTCAAACCACAGGGTGGTTATGTGTCAATTTTAAACTACATGGGAGTTATATGTTAAAAGTTCAAACTACAGGGGGGTCATCTGTTCGATTTTAAACCACATGAGGGTTATGTATTTTTAGGTCAAACCACAGGGAGATAAAGTGTAATTTCTCCAAAATATGCCTAATAAAAAATAGGAAAACTTACATAAAAAACCCTGAGCTTTGATCATTAGAATAAATTAAAACCAACAATTTTAATTATAGTAAATTATTTTTTTTTAGTTTTAATTCAGTAATAATTTAAATTATCTGTTAATTTTCGTCTACCTAGAGCTAGCGGAACCAACTGGTTCACATGCAAAATGCCATAAAATGACTTTGTATAGGGCTATCCCTTTTTAAAGCCATAATCGAACTAATTTATAATGCAAATTAGAGAGTCTGAGTGTTATATTTGTATTAGAGAGATCAAATTTATATCTATGCTATTTTGGAGTGAGAACAATTCAATTAGGATTTAAAAAGGACAAAAACATGTATGAAATGGTTTCAATGCATTTTGAGCGAGAACTAGTTGATTTCATTAATTTTAAGTGAACAAAGTTTAACGGATGATTTAAATTGTTACTGGATTAAAATTTTAGGATTTGATTAATTAAAATTAAAACTATAGGGTTTAATTTATTCCCATGGTCAAACCCTAATTTTTTCCCGTAATTTTTCTAAAAAAATATTTTAGTTATCCATTGGAAAAAAAAAAAGAAATGAAAGAAAAAATTTAGCACTGCCCACGAGGCAACTTTTCAACACTCTTATTGAGCAAGACACACCGTATTTGTTGGTAGTCCGAACTTACAGGATAACCTCACACATTACAGGGCCATGATTGCAAAAAGAGAAAAAAAATATACTAATACACAATAAAAGAAGAAATAAGGGACCAATCCGAAAAATATTCTGATCCTAAAATCAAAAAAGTAATTAGACCGTTGTGACTAGGTCAAGCCATAGCCGGCATAACGGTCAGGGATACCCGGTCCCACACTCCTCCGTAGGCCAACATCAACCTCTGACTCGGTCCCTTAACTCGCTCTTCAAACCGAGTCGACTCACTCACCGTCACCGCCCACTTACCTCTATCTCTCTCCTCCTCCGCCTTCACCTTCGTCTCCCTCACCAAATCCCAAAACGTGTCGTTTCGCTGCCGATTCACGAACAACGCCAATAATCTCTCTCTACACTCCTGTAACCTCGCCAAGCACCGGGTCAACTCGGCCGACTCACCGAAACTCGACCCGTCAATTCGGTCGACGCACTCACTGAGTCTGGCCCCGATTTGGCGCTGGGTCAATCGGTAATCTTCTCCGGCCAAATTCACCGCCTCGTAGATCAAATTGTTCTGTTGGCAATGAAGCGAATCTGGAAAATTACTCAATTCTTCAACAATTCCCACCAAAACATCGATCTCTCTCATCAAATCAGAGTTCAACAACGACGTGATCGTGTGATTGTTTTGGGTCAAATCAGAGGAAGAAGATATATAAACCCCCAAAATTCTGGAAGCGATAAGGTTGGATTCCAAAACGGCGCCGTACCACCGGACCCACGACGAGATCTCCCAGGTCTCGACGTCGCGGCCGTCACGGAACGCCGAGACGTTGAGGAAGTTCCGGCCTCCTCCGGCGGGGAAGAAGGAGAGCTGGTCGCGGAGGATGAAGGTGCCGCGGGCGACGATGTGGTGGAGCGTGATAAGGCACTTGAGCGCCACGTGGGCGTCGCTGGTGCCGTGGAGGCGGTCCATGATGGCGGCGATGCAGGCGCGCGCGGTGAGGCGGGAACCGCGGCCTAGGGAGAGCACGGCGGCGACGTGGTGGTCCTTAGGCGGGGAGGAGGGGGAGTGTGTGGTGGCGCGGAGGACGGCGGAGCGAACTGTGGAAGTGGCTCGTTTGATTGACAGGGCGACTTTGATTAGCGAGGCCCTGTCTTTGATAATACCGATGAGGTTTCTCATCAGCTTTTTTTGGCGACCCATCTGGGAGTGATGAGAGAGAAATTGGAGACCGTTGGGCTTAGTTAAACTGAGTTCGTTTTTGGAAATAAGTGTTTATATCTATATATAGTTTGTATGTAAAATGCGTGCGTTTGGTTTGAAAGTTTCTATATTTTACAGCCCTCGCTTCTTACCGTTTCTCGGGGGCAATGGGCTTTCTATTTTGGTGGTGGGGCCACTCAAATTGATTTTTTTGAAAGTGATGCTTCTAACTAAGTTTTTAATTAATTTTGGATAATTTACACTTTGCACCCTTGTACTTGATATCAAATCTGACTTTGTCCCATTCACTTAAAAATAGGACATTCAAATCCTTACTTTTTAAAGTCAAATTCCAAATTCACCCTTCTATGAGATAGCCCACGAAAAACTCGATGAAACCTCCAAACTATCATTTGAAACCATTAAAATGGGGCTATTATACTCCATGTGAACTATCCATTTTCCAATCAAAACAAGAACAAAGCACGAGGAAGAAAAAATACAACGGCGCCGACTACAAAAACCATGCAATGTTTTTAATGCGACATTTCAAAACAATGTTAGTATTCACGAGGAGTCAAGAAATAGATCAAGCAGAGTACCTGCGTGTCACCCTTCCAAGAGAGGGGAAAATATACATGTGGTCGGGCTATATTAAAGAGCCCGTTTTAGTGGGTTTACCATTTTTTTCACCATTGCTTAAATTATCTCACGTGACCCTTGCAATAGTAGATTTCGTGATTCATCTTTTGGACGATTGTGATATAGACAGGGGAGAATAGCACTTGCTCAAAATACAGGATTTTTTTTTATATCATTTTGAAGTGAAGGAGGCAACGAAGGATTTGACGTAAAATGTAGGGTTAGAAAGTGGGATATGTTGTATTTCTCTTAGGAAATTGAATCCATTTGAAAATGAATTAATAATAAAATTATGAGTCTATAACTAACTATTTATTTATTCATTTTTGAGCTAAGACTTTTCATTGCGCGGTAAGAATGGAACTATGCATTCGTTTTGACTTGGTCTGTTCTTTCATTATCCCTAACTCGGTTATTGGATTGTCCTCTTCCCTAATTTATAAAGAATTAGTAAATTGTCCGTCTCCACGGATATTACGAAAAAATATAAAAAATATAATTAAAAAAATAAACGTATGAAAATAATTTTCTTTCCTATTTGAGATAATTTTTTTATCTGTTTTATTTTTTACCTTTTATTATTTTTAATTAAAAAAATTTATCGATTAATTAATATTTCATATTTTTTCTATTTCTCTTGATGAAAAAAGTGTACAAATATAAAAAGTTATCTAATTTAAAAAAAAGTTCACTAAAACTAAAAAAAATTATTATTATTTGCAAATTAAATAAATTTTTATAATTTTAGTCTCTTATCGTCAAAATAACTAAAATAATATAAAATCTTGATCAAATAATAAAAAGAATATTAAATACAAAAAAAAAAATTAAAGGAGAGAAAAAAATATGTGTTTTAATTTTTTTTATTGTGGGTCCCACTAAAACAATGATCTAATGGGTAAAATATAGCCCAATTAAATAAAAAAAAATTGTCTATTGGATAAAAATATATGTGGATCCCACACTTTTTGAGAATAAGAAAGTGATAGTTTTGGACGGAAAAAATAATTTCAGGTGAAATCTCAGTCGTTAGATTAATTCAAATGAATTTCAACCGTAGATAGTGAGAAATAGATTTAGAATTCAAACGTAATTGTGATTTGTATTATAGATTATACATTTGCATGCACTAGTTTTGTCTCTATCAAGAGAGATTATGCGTTTGCATGCACTAGTTTTGTATCTATCAAGAGAAAGGTAATGTACTGGTTATTCGTAAATAGAAGGGATACAGTATGGATAGCAAAATAGAAATCATTATTTTAACTCTTTGGTTTTCAACTCAAAATCAACTTATTTGCATTCAGAAATCTAATATTCAAAGTCGGTGGACCTTTCAACGGATCGAATTCGGTTGAGATCTATAAAAATCGAAATCCAATTCAAATTCAGAAATGGTAAATTCGATTGTTTTAAACCGACTCAAATGGATATCCTATTCATTTTTCTTTCTTTTTTGAAAAGCAACTCAAAGAAGAATGAGAATTTTGAAATGGAAGAAAAAATTATAAATGTTTATCGGATCGGATTCAAAAGTGGTTTGGATTTGAATATCCAAATCCAAGTCCCATATATATGAATCATTTGTGATGTAGGGTAAAACCTCCACCTGTTGAAGATCTATGATAGACACCTCGCCTGAAGAGATCGCCTCGCCTAATGTCAGCTCTGGTCGCCAATCATATCGCCACATGTTGCTCACCTCGCCAGTATCTGTGAGCGCGCCAATTGTTCTCCTTCTCGCCATTGGGCAAAGTTGATCACTTCGACTGACCAAATAGTCCATCTCCACCTCTTCTCCATTATGTTGTCTATAATTGCGGATTATTCTCCATATGGCATCTTTCTATTTTATCTCCGATATTCACGGGATCTCCTTCCATACTTATTTCTCTAAGGATTTTTCCATAATCTTCTCGCATGATTCTCTATTCTCCAACTATAAAAAGGCCGCTCTTCCAACACAAAAGGTATACGAAAAACCTTGCATTCTCACATTGAGAGCTTTGTTGCTTTTATTTGCCTAGCTTATATTCACCTTGATCTGATTCCCACGCTGAAGGGGTTTTGAGCAGCTTCACCACAGCCGGTTACGTGTGTTCATTTGCGCAGGTTGCCTGAGTCATTACCGCGGTTCAGCGCCGAAATTTTGAGCAATTCTGATTGTTGGTTGCTCGCTCCCAAATTTCTACCACAACAATTTAAATTCGGATTATATGGATTTTCAAATTGGATTCGGATCGAACCATTTGATCCATTAACAAACCTAATTCAAACATAGCAATTCATCTCGATAAAGACACTAAGGCCCATTTGGGGTAAGCAAAAAACTAAGTTTTTTCACTCTTGCTTACAAAGTAAAATCGAAAAAAAAAACATCTCAAATACACTCCTCTACACTTACCCCAAACATACCCATAAAACCCGATAATCTTTAGCAAAAAAACACCCAAAAAACTACCCCCAACGGGGTTTAAACCTATGATTTAAGTAAATGTTGTCATTTGTTAATTGTCATCACACTTTCAAAATATTATCTTCCTAGCTATAATTAGCAAGGGAGAACAAGGCAGTCATGTAAAGATCGTATTTTGATTTAATAGGATTTTCCTTAATTCTACAATGCTTACTTTTTATATAAATGATTTTTACACTCCTCTTCTGTATAAATACATTGTATATTTTGTCTTTTATTATGTGAAATTACAAAACAATCCTTCCGCTAAATAATTCTTGATACAACTTTGAATATTATGCAAGGGTAACGTAACTTTGCATAGTAATAAAAAAAGATATTCGAATACTATTACATCCCATACATCAACTTACTGGCTATGGCCATATTTGTATGTCTTGACTTCTATATTTAATTTTTTTAATTTCAATATTCTATGTGAATCAATCAACGGGTTTTTTTCCCGATATTTGTCTAGAAGAATCAACTCAAAATTATTTATGTTCTCTGTATATTTTTTACACGTTTCTGCTACATCAATCTCTCCCGTAAGGGCCGTAACTGCCAACTGGATAAAATTGATCATCCCCATAATAATAATCACGATAGTAGAGATAAAAATAAAAGTAGTAATATAAAAATCCTATAAGCCACAAAAAAAATATTATACAGAGTTTTGTATAAGTAGGTAATGGGCTCAGCTGTTACTAATTAAAATCCACCAACATGGGCTTTTGTAAGGTACAATTTGGACTTTTTTTTCAGAATTTTTAATTTTTTCATTTTTAGTGAATGTTTTAACCGTTCACAGCAAATTTTTATACTTTCCTATTACTTCTTGACAACAAAAATCTTAAAATGTAAAAAATTATTCAAATTGAGGAAAAAATCTCTACAAGGTTTCAGAAAATCTCTAATTTGTCTAATTAAAATATTTTTAATTTTTTTAGTGATTTTTTTCTAAAATGAGATGGTATTTTTATATTTTCAGACTTCTTTCGTTAAGAGGAACTGAAAAAGTATAAAATTTTGATCAAACGATTAAGAAATTCACTAAAAATGGAAAAAACTCAAAAAAAAACAAACAAAGTACCTAAGAAATCCACACACACACCAAAAGAAAAAAATTTATACAATTTTTGTAGAGTTGCAAGGAAATATTATTGGAGTTTTTATTATAGAATTTTTTTGTTTGGACTTCGATTTATTTATAATTTTTAGAAAAAAAAATTGGATGTGTAATTGATTTTGATATGGAAATATTTGGGAAATATTTGGCTAAAAAAATAGGATAGTTGAAAAGTTAATGGGTAATGTTTTCTCGCAAAATGAGCCTTGGTGCGAGTATCCTACTTTGATATTATGTATTTTTCTTGATAACTTGGTATTTATCCCAATGATCGACTAATTCAAGGGATCAATTTCATGATTCTCATTGTTCAATAAGGCAAGTGTAGATGTGATATTTCCGTCATGTGTTGTTTGATTAAGTTTAAGGTCCATATTGGGTGGGTATATGATCTAAAGTTTAAGGGGATGACAAACACAATTAGAAGTAAATTGTAGAAAGTGTAACTTAAGTGAAAGTGTAGGAGCTTAAATTGTAATTTACCCCTGATAATGTCATAAGACCAGCTTTGGTTTTTGTGGTGAAAGCTTCTTTAAGAGAGGGAAGGTTAATTCTAGTAAATGAATAAATTCACAACATGGTAACAGAAATATTAGTAGCAGAAGCAAATGGAAACAATATCTATTTTACATTGAGTCAATAGTTTTTTTGTTTTTAATGAATTTTTTAACAGTTTGATTTAAATTTTATATTTTTTCGATTTCTCTTGACGAGATGAGTCCGAAAATATAAAAAAATTATATAATTTAAAAAAAATCACGAAAGACTTGGAAAAAAATATTTTGTATCCCAAAAAATAATCTAAATTGTTTTTATTTTTATTTTTATTTTTAGTGAGTTCTTTTTATAAATTAGTTAAAATTTTTATATTTTTGAACTCTTCTCATCAAAAGAATAACCAAAAAATAATAAAATTTAGATCAAATAATAAAAAAAAGTTTACTAAAACTCAAAAAACCAAAAAATGTACTAACTCAAACTGGGCCGTAATATATTATCAACTCCATAAGATACGCTACACCAACGAGTGCGTGGCAGATCAAGAGATTCTAATCGATTACGATCAATTCACTTTATTGACCCCCATTCCCTCCATCGGGCCAAATCGCTGGAATGACAATTGGGCCCGAATGTTACCCCATCACTTTAAGAAGAGACACCGTATATATACGGACGGAGTTAAAAAATAATTTTAATGGGATTAAATTTGTAAAAGTATTTTTTATAGGGTTAAAATTATATTTATAATATGTTTTAAGAGTAAATTATTAATTTTTGTAAGATCAAAATTATATTTATAAAAATTAATAGTGTAATTTTTTTTTCCAGTGAGATTAATTAATCCATTGTGTCCAATGCCCCTCCACCCTTTCGCATAGGCAATTTGAGTGCCAAAAAATGAAAAAAAGCATCTTTCACAGTAGAATGAATAAATTTTATTGAAGATGTATGTTTACTATTTGTGAATTAACACTGCATTTTGAATTATAAATTAGAATTAAAAATTAAAATTAGAAAACTGTAAATTAGAACTTACAGACCAAACAAGTTGCTGAATTTAAAATAAATAAATTATAGACTAAGGCCACACAATTCTTTTAAGACAAATTTTCGCCATCGTTATGAAACTCACGATTACTGGAC
>BRYE01000010.1:18743073-18763073 GCA_030159115.1 Actinidia arguta var. hypoleuca | reverse complement strand
TGGTATATATATTCTCCGATTTTGTTTTTGTTTTTGTTTTTGTTTTTGTTTTTGTTTTTGTTTTTGTTTTTGTTTTTGTTTTTGTTTTTTGTGTTTTTTATTGAAATTGAAAAAAAAATTGTTTTGGATGCGTAAAGAACCCTAAAGCACCCAGCATTTTTGTGTTTTTTTATTGAAATTGAAAAAAAAATTGTTTTTGGATGCGTAAAGAACCCTAAAGCACCCAGCAAATGCAACTACATGGCGGTATTAGAGGTTGTGATGGAGGAGGCCGAGGGAGGGATAGGGTGGTGGTGGTAGATGGGGTGGCACAACGAAGCTGGAATTTTGAATTTTGTATTTTATGCTAATTTAAGGTTCAATTTTACCTATTTCTTATTTTTAAATTTTTAAGTTGTTTTGATTTTTAACTTTTTTATTTTTAATGAACTTTTTTTCACTCATTAATCAAAATTTTATACTTTTTCGATTCCTGTTGAGAAGGAAAATCTGAAAAATGTAAAAATAAATTCAAAATTGTGGGAAAAATCCACTAAAGATAAAAAAGAAACTAGTTTATCGAGTCATTTTTTTTCTTTAGTGATTTTTTTTCAAATTAGAAGATTTTTTTTCCACAGTTTTAGACTCTTCTCTTCGAGAGAAACTTAAAAAATATAAGATTTTAATCAAAAAGTTAAACAAATTTAACTAAAGACGGAAATTTTTTTAAATTAAATTAAACTGCTAAAAAAAGGTCAAATTAGGCCTAAATAAGAAAAAAAACTGACATAAAAAAAGTTAGTTTTTGTAGAGATAGAAATAATAACTTTGGGTACAAATAGAATCATTTTGAATTTTGTCAAGTCTCCAACAACGTTGGGAATCTTTGTTTAAACAAACCTCACCAGTTCAGTCTTGAACTGGAGTTCAATTAATCATATTCTGTTAGGGTTTGTTTGGATAAAAGTTTTTAGAAATTTGTTTGGTTTGAAATTTTATGGATTTTCTTTTAGAAAAGAAGACATTTTTGAGAAAATATCTTTAAATAGAAAATAAAAAATATATATATGAAAAAATCATTTTGTTTTCAAATTATGTTGCAAAACTGAACGAGACGGAGGCCATTGACTTCCTGCTTAGTTGAAATATAGAAAAAAGATGGTAAGTTCTTAGCTGACCCTGAAATTGCATTGGTGATTAGAACTTTCACTTTGTAGAATTCGGTTGAACTGATCACGTATGCCAAACATCACATTCATCGGGCATCGATTTTCACATAATCAGATTATTTTTGTAGAAATAGTAAATATAATTTTTAAAATAGATCGTCTATTTTTTTAATGTAAATATGTTGTGATCATGTGACTTCATATCACCTATAACATAATTTCTTGCATGAATAATCTTGGTCATGTGCTTTATAAATGAATAATTTTTAACCATCAATGTGGGTCCAGTGGAAGCCTAAGAATCATCAACTTTACTAGTCAAATATTGAACTTTAGAAAAGATTGGGCCTTTTTGCTATGGGTAATGAATTTTGGGTGAAATATACTTAACACTCCTGAAGTTTCGGGTTAATATATAAAATACTTTTGACGTTTGAAAAATGATAATGATCTCCCTTGAGGTTTGAAATTTGTAATAAATTTTTTTCATTTTACACTAACCACTTCCTGAGGTTCCGAGTTAATACATAAAGCACCATCGACGTTAATCGTCCATTAGCAAAATTGACTGTCCATCCATGACGTCAGCTAAATAATGATTGGAATATCATATATGATATTCTTTTTGACAAAGTAATCATATACTCTACAAGGATGTTGATTAAATGACCAAAAAATAATAGTATTTTAGACATAAAGATATTTAATTTAAGCACATAAAAAATACGTAATCGATTTTCATCACTATTTTAAATAGATTAGTAACAAAAAAAGTATAAATAATATAATTAAATAGTTAATAGGTCAATATGATTCATTTTTTGGTCATTTAGTCAACATCCTTGTGAGGTATATAGTAATTTTGTCAAAAAAAATATCATATATGATATTTCAACTAATATTCAACTAACGTCAGGAGTGCTTTGAGTATTAACCCGGAGCCTCAATGGTGGTTAATGTAAAATGAAAAAAATCTGTTATAAGTTTCAAACTTCAGTGGAGGTCACTGTTATTTCTCAAACATCAGAGGTATTTTGTGTATTAACCCGAAACCTCAGGGATGATCAGTGTATTTCACCCATGAATTTTACACAATCTTTTTTACCAAATGCACTCTATTTTTGTCTTTAACATAGAAAATTACAATAAAACCACTGATAGTTTTGTTAACTATCAGAATAGCCCCTTCTCATATTATTACGGTTGCATACCCAATAGCACGTGGTAACCGTGAGGGTGGAGCTTGTATTAACTGATAAAGTTGGTCACCGGCATAACAATACCATTTTAATGGATTCTCTAGGCTTTAATATATTAATTTGTGGTGGTGCAAGTCAAGTGTAAGTTTGTGCAAGTCCTTTGTGCTCGAGGTGTAAGTCATTTGTGTAGTTGGTACAAGTCAGTTGTGCGATAGAGTGCAAGTCATTTGTGTTGCAATATAAAACATTTTCGAAATGACGTCATTTTTCCAAACAAGCATAAACCTATTTACGAAAGATTGACATTGTATATTATCGATATTATTACTTAGTTACCGTCTTCCCCAATATAGTGAGTTGTGAGACTATTGGAACAATATAATTATTTGGTCATTTCGCTGATTTGAATTTTGTTCTAATTTTTTAAAAATTTACTTAAGACAATAGGTAAAATAAAAAAACATTGTTTTTATCTATGGTGAAAAAAAAATATTTTTGTTTCATTTCAAGAAAAGAGATTTTCCTATAGCAACACATTAATTAATTGATTTTGATTTTTTTTAAATTACTTAGTAAAGATAAAAAAAATCATGTTTTTATATATATATATAAAATGAAAAAATAGTTTTTTTTTAATTTTCCAAAAATGAAAAATCTCTTTTAAAGTAGTATTAGATACTACTTTAAAATTTTTAAAATCATGTATTGATACCCAAAAGTTTTTTAAAAATTTTCCAAAAATGAAAAAATAGTTTTAAAGTAGTATTAGATACTACTCCTTTTGTTCCGTATTGTTGGCCCATTTGAGACATTCGTACTATTAAATTGAATCACTAAATAATATATTTTTCGTGAATAATTTTTTATAATTTTTTTACATCAATCAAAAAAATCCATTTAGTTCTTTAATGCAAAGTTTCAAAGTCATCAAAAACAATATAAATTATAAATTATAAAAGATTTTTGATATGTCTAGAATAGTAAAAGTGGACCAATAATAAGGAATGGAAATATAATTTGGATAATTACTCCAATTTTAAAATTAATATTATAATTTGTAAATACATTATAAATTTTATATTTTATATATACTTTTATCTCTCTAAAATTAAAAATCCAATGACCTTTCTGTATTTAATGAGGTTGCTTGTTAGGAAAACAGATATAAAGTTGAATCGATCTACAAAATATAATTAAATGACCCATTTGAAGGATTGCATGAGAACTGATAACATATCTTTGCCTTGTTAACATATAATTAAACGACTAGACGATGCCCAATCCTTCAAGAATCGGCCTATTTCAATTGGACCCATTTTGGGTAAAACCAATTGGGTCTAGACAGAGAAACAGGGGAAATAGGATCAGCGCCTCCCTAAAGCTCCAATCCGTGTGGGAAGAAGAGGAGAAAGAAGGAGAGAGAGTCAATGGCGTCAACGGGGGAGAAATCAGAGGCGAATTCCACCCGGATTTGCCTCCGCCTTTTAAATTGGCCGATGTTCGGGCAGCAATTCCGAAGTATTGCTGGGTGAAGGACTCGTAGAAGTCGATGAGCTATGCAGTGACAGACGTCGAGGTGGTTTTCGGACTCGGAAAGAAAAAGAGGGGGGGTCTTGGACGGAGGGGGAGGAGAGAGAGAGGTCTCGGAGGGAGAGGGAGAGGGGGAGGGGGAGGGAGAGGGAGGAGAGAGATGTGTTTGTTTTAATCCTAGCCCTTGATTTTAAGGGCTAGGATTTTGTATTTAAATTTGTGTTTTTTTTTGTGTTCTTAGATCCTTCCCCATATTATATATATATAATACATATATTTAATACAGAGTACTTGTTTTTAGTTTAACCAAATAAAATTATTAAAAAGTTTCTATTTTCAATAAAAAGGGTATCTCATTTAAAAGCAGTAGTTTTATTTCATAATTTTATTATATTATTTTTTATTTTATTAATTCGAATAAAAGAAAGAAAAAAGATATATTTATGTAGTACAGTCATGACACGTCAGTCATCCTAGAACACCAAATACAAGCTCATGAGTATAATGCTCCACAAGGACAATTGAGTCTTTTCACTTTCTAGATTCCATCAAACTGAGATTTTAATTCAGACACCACTGAATTGATATGAAGCATTGTATATCCCACTGTTATGAAATCAGAATCTAGTGACATAGTTATCAGAGACCGAACCGGCTCTTAAACCGGTCAAGACACTGATTTAATAATTTATCGGTTCAACCGGTTCAACCGGATATATAATTAATAAATAATAAAAAATATATTTAAATTAACAAACATATTTAAAAAGCGCTTTATAAATTAAACTTCATAAGTTCATAACTCGCAAATCCAAAAGTACAACTAAGCTCCAAAAGTTTATGTTTCAAAGTTTCAAACACAATAACTCACACAACCATAAGTACAAGTAAGTTCCAAAAAGCAAAAAGTTCATGCTTCAAACACCATACCATAATACAAATATTTAAGTTCCAAAAAGTTAATACTTCAAACACCATACCACATTAGAAATATAAAGAAAATCAAAACTCCCAATAATCATCTCTAAACATAGTCTATATTCAATTAACTGCCTATAGCATTCGATGTGCCCCAATCTGTACCAAAATCAATACCATCAATCTCATTCTCATTAGAAGGTCCAAGTCCAACATTAGTTGCATGTTCAAAATCTCGACTCCAATTTTCATCTTGACCAATAACTCCATCTCCATCTCCATCTCCATCTCCATCAATATCTTCGAACTCATCTAAGTTTAAATTGTCACCTACATTACAAATTTATATGCATTAAACTATGAAAAATTAGTAACATTAAATAAAATTTTGTAAATGTATCAAATAAGAAAAAATAAATCAGCAATGATTACCACAATTTTGATTCTCTTGAATAGTGAATGAAACTAATTCACTGTATAAACTCTCCAATTCATCACTTATCAATGTTGAAAGCTCATCTTCTAATACTCAAATAGAGTTGGAACTAAAGTCCTCGAAGT
The DNA here is from genome assembly GCA_030159115.1 of Actinidia arguta var. hypoleuca. Lineage (NCBI taxonomy): Eukaryota > Viridiplantae > Streptophyta > Magnoliopsida > Ericales > Actinidiaceae > Actinidia > Actinidia arguta. The sequence goes on along the minus strand of BRYE01000010.1, from coordinate 18,757,717 downwards.
CAATATGGTCATAATTTCGACCCTTAAAGTAATTCCTACACAAAAAGTATATTCCCTTAACGAATTAACTTTAATCTTTAAAGAAGAATAAGTAAAATACTACTAAAACATCGAATTAGATATCAAAGTTTATAATTTATGAATTTTACCTTTCTTGCAAGCGCAAGTTGTAATGCACGTAAATAAGTCATTAAGTCTTTGGTATTCCAACTTGTTTCTCTTTTTCATGTGAACGTGTTCAAATATGCTCCAATTACGTTCACACCCTGAAGAACTATAAAAAAATGATAATACATTTGCATTATGCAAATATACATTGAATTAATGTATATAAAATATAAGAAACTAAAATGTGAGCAACTCTTACCAAGAAACATTACATTGCGGTCACTAACAACGGACACTCTTCCAAAATCATGTTTAGAATTTCTAAACAACTTCATCTCCTTTGTCAACTTGCTTCTCAAATTGGGATTGCCATAAGCATACTTCTCAATGACATCTAATAGGCCTGAGGTAGTTTGCCTATGCTTTGCTATCTCAAAAAGTGTTGTATTGATAACTAGGATTGAACCAATAACCAGTTGCATAAAGATTTTTCATTAGTTGATTGTAGGGGTGTCCAAAATACCTGTCGGACCTGAGAATCGACCAGAACCGACCTCATTGGGTCGGGTTGGTTCGAGTCTACCATCTACTCGGTTCGGTTCTGGGTCTAAAAATAAAATACCCATCCGATTTAGGTCGGTTCTCGCGTCTATAATTTTTTTTTATCCAAAACTGATCCGACCCGAAGGAGAACCGAATTCGAAACCGATATATAGATCCGAGAATATATTAATACGGTTCTCGGAGTGGTTCGGTTTGTATTATTTTAAATTATATTGGATGTTGATTTGTATTGTTTTAAAAAATATATAATTGTGTAGGAGTTATTTGTATTTTTTAGTATTCACCAAAAGTTTAAAAAATATATAAGTGTTTATTTTATAAAATAATGCAATTTGTTCTTATTTTTATAAATATCAAATAAAACTATTTTTTTGTACGAATGACCTTCGTTGTGAAATCTACTAGATGAACGACTAGGATTAACGGTATGAATTCAAAATTGGAGTCCACATGACGAGTATGCAAGGGTATGGTGGGATAGAGGCTCTGAAGGAGCTCATTTATTGCAATTGATGCTAAAAATACAGGGTTTTCGGACAAAAAATATGTTAGTTCAAATAGAAATTTTACGTTTTGTTGAGGACATGTATAAAGAATAAGTCTTACATTGGATATGCAAAAAATGAGTTAACTCGTAATATATATTAGATGGACTTATAAAATTTAAGATTTTAAGTAGGTATGAGTTTCAAATAATATATATTGCACTAAGGTGACGTAGATGTAGACTTATGCGATTTTTCTTCCAATAGATTGGGCCTTACGCGAGACCGCGGGCGGACTCCTTGGAGACGATTCTCCCCTAACACGTTTCACATGATGAAGTAAATCTGAACCATTCATTTTTAATTTTGATAATTTTTTTAGTTTAAATACTAGGACTTTAGCAATGCTGGTCACTCAAAAGATTAAAAATTTAGAATTATTAAAATTGGCGTTTTGGATTTGGGAAAGTCTACACGCACCAATCCCTTTAACGAAGTTTTTACCGAAAATAAAAAACGACATCGTTTTTAATTAAAAGAAAAAAGTGTTGCAAGCTCAACAGTCAACACCTACTCTCTCCCACTTCAACTTTCCCTTCCCTCTCTCGCATCCCGAAAATTGCTACTCTCCCTCCTTATGTCAGACCCTCCCCGCCTGACACAATTGTCCCTAGAAGGCTAGAACAATTATTATATTGCCCCATATGCGCTCTCTCTCTCTTTCTTTTTTCTTTTTAGTTTTGTATTTTTTTAATTTTTTTATAAGTTTTTTTTTATCGAATTTATTTCTTTTTTCTGAGTTTTATTTTTTTTTGGATAAATAATTTTTTTATTATATGTTTGTAATATTTTTATTTTTAGTTATACATTTTGGGAGTTATTATTTATAAAAATTTATAAAACTAATACAAAAATTATTTTATTTTAAGTTTTGTTTAATTTTTTTTTTGTTTCTTTTTTTTCATTAGTTTAGTTTTATTTTTTATTAGTTTTGTTTAATTTTTTTTTATTTTATTTGTTTAGTGTTTGCTTATTATTTGTTGATTTAAAAATATGCCCATTCAAATGCCCCAACTCTTGACACATATTAGAACATTTTCTCCTTTTAAATGCCCCCAACTCTTGACACATGTCAAAATCTCAATCTCCCTTTAAATGCCTCCCAAAATAAAATTATTTATCCAAAAAGAAAAAAAAACTCATAAAAAAAAAAAATTTTGATAAAAAAATAAACAAAACTAAAAAATACAAAATTGAAAAAGAAAGAAAGAGAGCACAAAGGGCAATATAGTAATTGTTCTGGGGGACAATTGTGTGACATGGGGAGGGAGAGTAGCACTTCTCGGGGATGAGAGAGAGGGAAGGGATAAATGAAGGAGAAATGCTACAGTCACATATGTTTTATCGAAATTGTTATCGATGGAACCAAAACGACGTCGTTTTGGTGTGAAAAAATCAAAACGACGTCGTTTTGATTTTTTCACCAAAAATAGTTTTTAGTTGAACGACGTCGTTTTGGTTCCATCAGTAACAATTTCGGTAAAACTATCGGTCACTCTAGCCTTTCTCTAAATGAAGTGGGAGAGAGTAGGTGTTGTCCATTGAGCTTGCAACACTTTTTTTCTTTTAATTAAAAACGAGTGGTTTTTGATTTTCGGTAAAGGATCGGTGCGTGTAAACTTTTCTTTTGGAATTATTCTATGTACTTGATTCTGGGTCACTTGTATTTTTCCTAGAACCCACCTTTTCAAAAAAAAACATAATTAATTTATCGACCACTTTGTAATCTTCGTCTTCATCAAGATTCATACCAACACCAGGAAAAAAAAATCAGTCTCTTGCCTAGATAATGTCAACAACAAGATTGCTGGTAGCTCCTGGCTTGACGAGTTTACAGACCAAGCCCTGTTTCAAATCCCAAAGTTTCATCGTCAATCCCGATTCTTGTTTGGAAAATTCAAAACACAAGGACGGATCTAATTGGTTTGGAGGGTTGAGATGGAGGGAAAGTGATACAAAGAGGTAAAGTTTCCTATTTTCAGCCATGTCTTTCTTGCAAATTTTGAGTTCTTACAAATGTTCAAAATTGAAGAATTCATCATTGCAGGGGCATGGTTGTCTATAGCAGTGTAGAACCAGGAACTTCACCTCCTAATTCAAACCCCAATCCAAATTCATGGTAAGTAGAAGTTGTACTTATTGTTAGTAATTACACGAGATCTTCCATCCTCAAATATCTCTGTGTATTTTGATATTTTTATCTCTGTAAGAATATCGAGATAGGAAGATGGAGAGTTTGCGGATAACGGATCTCTGGTCATTAGTTATGTAATTGTGTTGTTGCCTAATCTTTTCTTCTTCCCTCTCCAACATCATAACAAGGGGTTTTGCGGATAGAAAAAGTTGGGTTCTGGGCGTTCTAATAACCATCATCCTACCCTTCTTCACGAACAAATTGGGGCAATTGTTCAAGATCACCGGTAAGACTCAATATGCAATTCCTCTTTATTTTTTACTGGAGGTATAAATTTGTACTGACTGACTGACTTCTCTTCAGTCGTCGCTGGTTCCGTTTTCTCTGATACTATTGGTGGGTCTCGTGGAAGTTAACTAGAACTAAATATCCAGTTGACTGGAAAGAAGCTTAGTAAATTTTTTATATGGGAGTTAATGTAGGTTTTATTTTTTGAAAACCTTTATATTGTAAATTTTGTGCATAAAATGTTGAAGCCGCCGTGGAGACAGCAGAACACGTGACGGAGGTTATTGAAAAGGTAGCCGAGGAAGTGGAGAAGTTGGCGGACATTGCAGACGAGCTGCCGGAAGGTGGAAAGCTAAGAGATGCCATTGAAACTGTTGAAAATGCAGCCAAGGAAATAGCTAAGGATGCCCAATTTGTAGAAGACATATTAGACAAGGTATGTACCTAATCCACTTTGTTTATCTATACCATATGTGTGTCTCCACATTATTGAATAATTATTTGAAATTCCAGGAGCAATTTTCCCACATAACGGGTCCCATTGTTCTTGAATTATTTGCGGGCCTGTTGTGGTTCTAATGTATGATCAGCACAGTTCATTACTATGTAGTTTTCGCTGAATAGATCAATTATGAAAAATATTAGATTGATCATATTTCGGTAGTCAAATGATCAATTGATGATTCTCGATAAAAAAAATAGACTGATGACTATTTTTTAAAATAAATCGTAAATAAAATATAACAAATTATGTGACTATTAATATTTGATCAAATTAATTTATTTATATGGATATTCTACTTAATGAGTTTTACAAAATAAACGATTCTAATCATACCGAGTTCTAAGTCACATTAATTGAAAAGCATCATGGACACAACATACAACCCAAATCCAAATAATTTTCCCACGTTGATTAGCTTTCTTTAATTTGACAAAAAAACCATTTATAAATGAAGGACAAGGACATATAAGCATGTTCATGCGGGACTTTTTCAACTTTTATTGGAAAAAATGACCCACTTGTTCATGTGTGGAATCTAAGCAAGTGGACCCCTTTTAAAAAAAAAATTTGACTCGTATTTCGTTAAGGAATTAGAAAATTTAAAAAATACAAAAAAAACTGAAATTCAATTTATTTATTTGAATGAAAATACAGGTTGAAGAAGTAGAGAAAGAGGTGGAATCATTCATCCATGATGAGGCCAGGGGCACAGTCAAAGAAGCAACTGATCAAAAAAAATAGAAAAAAAGACCTGTCAGAGAAGGATTCTCTATGCCACTTTATCATTAGGGGAAGTCTAAAGTGATCGAAATTATTATCGATTTTATTATTAATAAAATTAAAACGGTGTTGTTTTAATTTTTTATACTAAATTGATATCGTTTTGGTTTCATCGATAATATTTTCGGTCACTGTAGTCTTTCCCTTATTATTATTATTCAAGAGATTTATGAAGTGTTAATCTGTAGTCCTCTTCTATTTGTTTTCACACTTAGTATAAATTTAAGTAAGTATTTAGGGTATTTAGTACAGTTAAATTTATGTCAAAAGTGATTATTTAAAAATAGAGGTGAAAAAACATCAAAATGAAAATTTTCAAAATTTGTTTTTTATGTTTTTTAAAGTTTTTTTCTATCTCATAAACAAAAGCAACGGTTGTACTAAAATTTTTGACACAACTTTTAATAAAAAAAAAAAAAAAAAGTTGATAGTTATAAGATGAGCAAACATGCACATTGGCTATGATACTAAAGTTTGAAAAATCAAGGTTGAATCATTTTAATATGATGATGAGGCCAGAAAAATTTGTCAAGAACAGTGACGGTCAATTAATAGAACGAGCAATCCTCAAGTAACAAACAAATTAGAAGATAAATTTGGTGTCATTTCAAAAACTTAAGGAAAGCTGTTTGAAACTATTAGATACCGAGGCAGTGTAATTTACACAATAACGTATTGGCACGCCATTATTATCATGTCATATCACAACCTAATTAAAACTTGTCTTGTTAATTTTTCAAATGAATAGTTATATTCATAATCTAAGATTTCCTCAATTTATGTATAAATTTATTATTAATTAATTATATAACGCCATCACGTGGTATAACAGTTGCACTGTACTCGACAATGCATTAAATGAACCAACGGACAAAACTTGGTGAATGGCTATACCAAAATCAGGCTAATTTCCCTGACAGACCCCTTTTTTTTAACTTTATTCTCTAAATAGGGTCTCTTTTAACTTAATTCTCAAATCCATGAAAAACGCTTTTTGAAATAGCGTTTTTATAAAAACGCTTTTTGAAAAAGCGTTTTCATTTCGTATCAATACCGTATACGTGAACAGAGAAAAAACGCTATTTTAAAAAGCGTTTTTATTAAAAATTAGAGTTTAATGAAAACGCTTTTTCAAATAGCGTTTTTTGAAGTTCAAATTTTAGATATGTTTTAATATAAATAATTTATATTTCGATTATATTTTTAGAAACTGAAGGGGATGAGTTGGTTTAAGGCATCAGTCTAAGGCTTTTGTCCAAAAGTGTGTGGGTTCAACTCTCACTCTCAACATGATTATTTTTTTATTTTTTAACTCATTGCAAGATTAAGAAACGAAAAAAATTTAACATAAAGCTAAAAATTAATAAAGCTGAAAATTAGTTGAAGGGAAGAAAAAATATATAAATTGAAAATTAAACTAAAAATTAGTAGAAAAAAAAAATTATAACTCTCTCTCCTCCTAAGAGTTATTTTTTTTGGATTCTATTTTTGGGTCGGGTTCGTTCATATATGACTTTGTTTTGATTTTAAATGGGCCACTTGTTGACGGTGGGATTGGTCAATGGATTAATCGGGCTAGTTGAAAATATACCGAGTTATCAAAAAAAAAAAAAATTCAATCCCACCGTCAACAAGTGGCCTAGAAAGTCAAAATAAAGTCCTATATGAACGAACTCGACCCAAAAATAGGACCCAAAAACAACTCTTAAGAGGAGAGAGAGAGAGAGTTATAATTTGTACTTTTCTAATGAATCAAGGGAAAAAAAAATTCAATTTAATTTTTAATTTATATATTTTTTCTTAAATTTAATGAAAATCAATTTATATATATTTTTTATTTTTTTCTACTAATTTTTAGTTTAATTTTCAATTTATATATTTTTTCTTCCCTTCTACTAATTTTCAGCTTTATTAATTTTTAGCTTTATGTTAAATTTTTTTCGTTTCTTAATCTTGCAATGAGTTAAAAAGATTTATTAATTTTTAGCTTTATGTTAAATTTTTTTCGTTTCTTAATCTTGCAATGAGTTAAAAAATAAAAAAATAGTCATGTTGAGAGTGGGAGTTGAACTCACACACTTTTGGACAAAAGCCTTAGACTGGTGCCTTAAATCAACTCATTCACTTCAATTTCTAAAAATATATTCGAAATATAAATTATTTATATTAAAACATATCTAAAATTTGAACTTCAAAAAATGCTATTTGAAAAAGCGTTTTCGTTAAACGCTAATTTTTAATAAAAACGTTTTTTGAAATAGCATTTTTTCTCTGTTCACGTATACGGTATTGATACGAAATGAAAACGCTTTTTCAAAAAGCGTTTTCATAAAAATGCTATTTCAAAAAGCGTTTTTTACGGGTCTAGGAATTAAGTTAAAAGAGATCCCATTTGGAGAATAAAGTTAAAAAAAGGGGTCTGCCAAGGAAATTAGCCCCAAAATCACATCAGCGCGTGAAGATTACGCACCCCAACGGGAAGATCAACGCGAGTCGGTCCAGCGGATGGCGCCCAAACAATTCAGCGGCTTGGGGTCATTCATAAGCCCAGTCCACTAAACCGAGCAGTCCAACGGCACAACCCCACAAAAAGGGCACGTTTCGCCCAGATTCCAACGAAAGGCATGTTTGGCTCGACAAAAAAGGCCAAAGAGATTTGATTTTTGGATTGGTAAATTACACTGATCTCCCCTAAAGTTTCCAACTAATACACTAGCACCCTTGATCTATCGAAAACTTCCCACTCCCTGAGGTCTTTAGTTGCATTACGTTTTGATACCCTTCGTTAGCTAACAGCTTGGTCAACTAACGGAATATTCCGCATAAAATTTTCCTATCGAGCTAGTTGCTTTTGTTCTTCTATATTTTATACTCTTTGTTCATTTTATAAATTCTCATTTACCCAAAAATTTTTTTTGAAGTGATGATGTTACCGTAAATCAACTTTTTCTTACTATATTCACTCTCCTTTTGTAACGTCTTTCTTTAAAACTCTAAAGCACAAACAATAGACTACTACTAGCCAACAAAATTCTTACATCTTCAGATTCTTATTGTCGAAAAGAACAATAAAAATATTTTTTTAATCAAATTTTGAAAAAACTTTACTAAAGATAAAAAGAAAATTAAAAACTAAAACAACTAAAAAATTTAGAAATAAAACTAAGCCAAACTAGGCCTTAATTGATTTTCTATTATGTTTTATGGGTGAAATATACTGACCACTCCTGAGGTATCCTTGACATTAGAGAAATTACAATGACATTTCCTGAGGTTTGCATTTAATACAGTCTGCCCCTTGATATTTGAGAAATTATATTGACTACTCCTGAGGTTCTGGGTTAATACACAAAGCACCTTTGGGGTGGTCAATGTATTTTAAGAAGAATCTTTTACAAGTTTCAAATCTTAGGGGAGGTTATTAAATTTTTTTAATATCAGGGGTGCTTTGTGTATTAAAGTCAAATCTCAGGGGAGGTCATTGTATTTCACCCATTTTTCATATATTTCCAATGTTCCAAACAAAGCCTAAACAGCGAGCGCGTTCTATATTGTAACGGCTAGCCCCTAGCAATTTGAACTCAAAAAATAGAAAATTAGTGCATACCCTCCCTCCCTCCCTCCCCTCTCTCTCTCTCTCTCTCTCTCTCTCTCTCCGTTCCCAGAATCCCCAAATTCGCACCATACTTGACACTGAAATCTTCATCGCACAATTATCTTGTAACAGATCTAGGGTTTGATCCGTAAAATTCTTGTCCAGGGCTTTAAACCTATTTGAATCAAACAATCACTGTAAATTTCGAAGTTTTGAGGATCGAGGATGGATCTTTCACAAGAAATCGAAGATTACATCAGAGATTCGATCGATTACTCACTAGGCCTCCCTGTATCTACAAATACTCTGGAATCTAAGCTTCGAGCCTCCGAAGAAGCCCGCGAGCATCTTCGAGATCAGTACTTGTATTTGCAAATCAAATTGAAAGAGAAAGATGAAGTCATTGAACGTGCTAGGGTTTGTACTCTCTCCACTTCTATATAAATTATTATCATGTTTTCTTATAGATCGCGTTAGGGTTCGTACTTTCTTCACTTTCTCTATGAATTAATCTCACAGTTACTCATAGATCGTGCTAGAGTTTGTACTCTCTTCACTTCTCTATGAATTAATGTCATATTTACTTCTAAATCGCGCTAGGGGTTTTAGAATTGTTTGTTTGTAGTTCTCAGAACCAAATAAAAACCTAATGGAGAGAGAGTTGGAGATGTTACAAAAAACTATGCTATCCATTACAAAAGCCAATAAACCCAAAAAGGGTGTATTATTTTGTGGAAGAATATTTGGGCCTATAAAAGTGGAATTTGTGTTTGTGGAAATAATAGAGGAGATGAAAGGGAAGACCCAAAATTTTGTGAATCATATGGAGTCGAATTTTTGATTCTCGGATTCGGATATGAAGATATCGAATGGCCTACTTGCAGAACTGTTTTCAAATATTATTTTTGAAACAAAAAATATATATTGGTGGATGTGATTTTCCAGAATTTGAAACATATTTCTAAATTTTTCCTAAAAAATGGCTTCTTTTTTAAGAATTTCCAAACAACGAGTTTGGAAAGCCCAGAACCAAACAAATTGCCGAAAAATATTCTACAAAATGGATGATGAATACAACAACCAAATCAAGTACTAATTTCTCCACCTCTCTCTAAATGAATTTGATGTTCAATGATATGGATTTTAGTTTAGATTCCGGAGGTTTTCTTTGATGTTTTTATCAGGCTGAATCCAGCATGAATGCCCAAGCCTTGAAGAAGTTTGTGGAAGAAAACCAGAAATTGGCAAAGGAGTGCGCAAATCTTTTGAGTCAGTGTACGAGGTGGGAGAAGGAATGCTCCCTATATGATCAAGATCGAGAAGTGTTGATGGATTTTGGGAATGAGGCCGATGAACGTGCGAGAGAGGCTGAGATTAGAGTACATGAGTTGGAGGAGGCAATAAGGACCGTTACTGAAGAATTGCAGTTCTACAAGCATCATTTTGAGATGCACCCGGTAATTACTTTATTGTTTTGGATACATAGTTATTGCTATTTCTGATTTTCAATTGATTTTTTGCAGTATTTCTATAGCTATTTAATGCTCAAAATTTAATATGGTTGTGCATATCATGAAAGGATAATAACTTAAAGTTGTCTTGCCAATTCGATAGCTTAAAGTAAGAAAATGTGTGAAGGTTTCTCTAGACGATGCAAAAGTTTCTTGGAATGCCTTCCATATTGTCATGGCCAATTTTGTATGATTTGAACATCATCATCAATATTATTTTTCCGTGACATTTAGTCAACTGTCAACACAAGTCAAAAGACTTTTGAGGGTTTGTTGCACAATCTGAGTAATGTAGTGTTATATGAAGCTCTGTTAAACATCCTTGCTAGCTATTCTGAGTTTTTTCCATCCAGTAAGTTCTATTGTTCAGATTTAAGTTATTTAACTCAGCTTTTACTCCCTGTTATTGCAATTCCTTTCGCTCATGATAGCATCAGTCTGACCTGTCAGTCCATTGGTGGGATGATTAGGGGAGTTTCCCTTTTCTTCACGAAGGGTAGATCTCCATTACAACTGGGAACTTGAAGAATTTTAGGCAACTTTTTTTTTCTAACTTCTAAACTTACAAGCTATTATGTAATCAAATTATCATCAACTAGGACCTCTACCGCTAGTATTTTTTTTTTCTTTCTTTGTTGATTTTTTTGCCTTTCTTTTTGTGAAATGGAGTTACGTCATTTTGACCTAAAATGCATTAATCTGTTGCAATAGTATCTGTTGGTGATTTAACTTAGACCGGCATTTTGTACCATTTTGGTATGTGTAAATGTTGGATTTGTGTTGTTGATTGGCATTTTGGTCCTTTCCTTATCAAGCATAATTTGTAGTGTTAGATAACATGTGGGCTATCACACCTCCTGACGTCCTCAAACCTTTCTTCATGATGTAATTGTGAAATTTTATAATCTCAAAATTTCTATTATTTAACCTGCAATATCTTCTTCTTGTCCTATGGAACCTCTTTAAATGATAAGTGTACAAGTGATTTGGAGCGAATTAGTTACTTGTCTTGCATATTGGGAAAATGGAACTCTTTTTTATTCAATCTACTATTCTAGTATACTGATGTTCTTGACTGATCAACTTTATTCTCAGTTACTGAATTCCATTATAAACTGTTTGAGGTAAATTTCATAGTATTTGGGTTCTGGTATAACTAAAAAAACTGCTTTGTTATCTAAAGTCGGTTGATTAATAATAGAAAACAAAAACTTACTGTATTTACTCATGCTTTTTTGAATAATGAGAGCTTGTGCAAATAGAAGGTGGCATGGTTATTGTACTATGTCAATGCTAATATGTACTTTAACAGCTTAGGCGTGCAAGTGTTGAAAACAACAACTTATTTGTCCATAAGTCATGAATAGGATTCTGATATGAAACAGGTGATACCATATTCGGTTTGTGAACCCAATCCTTTCTACAATTATTTTTGTCTGTTTTCCTTTTTTCACTGACGCGCTACACCACAGCTTGTGTAAAATTGCCGGTTTGATGCACTGAGTGGAGATTGATAATCACCTGAACTGTTTTATCTTAAAGGTTGGTTCATCTGCAGAAGGTTCAGCCGTGGAACAATTTTTACTCGAGTCGTTAGTAACAACATTGGTTGGTGATAATGAAGTTGCACAAACTGCACATGCTTTTTTAGAGGCAAATTGTGGAGTAGATTTGTGCCAGAGTTTGCTCAAGAAGTGGAATAGGTTAGCTCAATTTCTCTCATACTTCGACATGATATATTATTATGAAACTATGAAACGTGTCTATGGAAGGCCCTATCTCGACTTGTAGCACAATTCTAACTTGCAAGTATTGTCGACTTATGATATTCTTCTACTGAAATTTCCTTTTCTACCATGGATAGTGTGAGGCCCTCAACTCAGAAGGTTTTGGCACTGGCTGCCGAAGTCAAAACTCTACAGAAAGAGAAGGAACACCTGAGGATTAACCTGACTAGAGCAGAAGAGGAGGTAAGCAAGTTACTGTAACTGCTTGCTTATTTATTTGATTTTATGGAATATTAGCATACGTAAACCAACTTTTTGTATGCTTAGGTGAATGTGCTGTTTCAAGAAAACAAAGTATTGGACAAGGAGAATAAAAGGTTGACGAGGCACCACAAAGAGAGGTGTCATCCTAGTTCTGGTGAAAAACATACTGGCAGCAGTGCTTCTGCCAAGGTGAGAGAAGGAGACAGTTACAGAGTTGCTCATTTATACAGCTTGTGTGCGTGTTTCTATGTGTCGTGTGCATTTCATTTGGGCAAATGCATAAATTTTTTCTCACTTGCTTGGCATGCTGAAATGGTGGTAACATGATTTACTTGGCATTCAATGCAGGGAAGCAAGAGAAAATCTAGCCCCAAGACGTGTAGCCCAATTGATGGGAAAATTGATTTCACTGACGTTGATTCACCAAGAAAGCCTCTGTCGTCCTTGCAACATAACTCCCCCGAGTCTAGAATGTATAAAAGGTAACATAAGAAAATTTGTTTGCCTGGCTTTATTTTCTTTTATGTATCCAATTTCTATCTTCTTGTATCCAAGATGTTACTGTTCTTGGTAACTTCTGATTCGTCTCATCTAAAAGAAATTGCATTTCCTTGGAAGTTGTTCTTAAGTTTCTTGATGTGTTTCTTAGTGAAATTGCTGAGGTAAGCAAAATCGGTCCACAGCCTTGTTTGATTGGCTTTCATATGTTGAAGTTATATATTCATTAAGTGTGGTATTTGATAACTCGAACAATTGAGAGTGAGAAAATAATAATTAGAAAATCTAAGTGAAAGTTGAAGTTTTACCTAAACATTTGGTAAAGCTTAGAAAGTTCATCATTTTGGGCTCTAAGCTCAGGTCAAAATTGTTTTAGTACAGTTTGATCTTGGAGTTCTCGGTGTCGCTACCATGAGTTGGAATGTCGTGCTCTTTTAACCAAACAATGTCAACATGTCTAATATGCATCTTTTGATTACCACATTGAAGATAGTTGTTAATTTAGTACGTCAATTATGTTTTCCAAGTCTAGAAACATTTGAAGTTGTTCGAAAGTTTCAGCATGCAAAACCCGTATATAAAGGTTTTCACTATCAGTGCATGGGTTTATTTTTGTTAACATGATGCTCCGAGATTAGTAAAAGCAGTTGCATGGGTGATCGAACCCACCTCGGTCGGCTAGGTAGGGGACAAAGTCGGTCACATCCATCATCTTTGGTGTGTACTGGTCAAAAGCGACATGTGTCCTGCCACGTGCTGATTGAGATTACTGAATAATTTCTCAATCAAATTACAAGCTTCAAAATAAATTACTGATTCCTCAACTACTTTTCTTATTGGCTTGGTTGATCTCCTTTGGTGTGTCATATGTGTATGTTTGTATGTATGTATGGAGAGGCATCTTAAACAGGGGGAGATGAATGGCATGATATGGGTTGGCAGATCAGAGTAGACTCGGCAACAAGTGGGGCAGTTGGCTAAAGCTAAACCCCCAATGGAGAGAGAGAGAGAGAGAGTCACTTGTTTGGTAAACGTGAAAATAAAGACTCTCCAAATGCTGTAGCCAAGTTTATGGTTGCTTTTAGATTCAGCTAGCATTTGTTCCTCGAAGTTGTCCAATTAATTGATTCTTCCTTTTAACTTGTTTCGAAAGCATTTTTCGTGCGTATTTGGAGCCCTAATTAATGTGATTAGTGACAGTGCTAATTGGATGTTTGTGATTAGTTTAAAGTTTGTAAAAATGTAAGGAAAAATAATGAGAATCATATTGTCATGGTTGTGGTAAAATAAATAGGCGAAATGGGCACCCTCCAGGTGTCACCCCTTGGTGGGTGCTATAGAATCGGCCCTTCAACTCATGTAGTCGTAAGTCGCGGACTCATAAATCGGTAATGATACGAACTCACACTCCTGACACTGGGTTAGGTTTGCCCACCAACTTTTGTACTAAATACCCAAATAACTAACCCTTGAGGGAGATTCAAACTTGGGACTTGGAGGTTGAAATCTCAAATCTTATCCGTTCCAACCAACTCTAGGTTTAAATGTGTGAAATATAACATTTAAATATAGAATAAACCCTTGTCAACAACCATGGTCCAAGTGAAATAGGAGCCTTAGACTTTCTTTTGGGACATTAGGTGGGAGTCTGACTCGAGTAATACCCAGGGAATTGATGGGTGGTCCTTTACAATTCCACATTTTAGTGGAATTAAGTGAACCAAACACCTACCTACCCCAATGCCTTTATACTATATAAGGAACACATTTATCATCGCAACCTCTCTCTCTCTCTCTCTCTCTCTCTCTCTCTCTCTCATACACACAATGGCAAGATATGGAGATAGAATTGTGTGTTTTCATGGTCTTGTGTAGGGTTGTTCAAGGGTCGGGTCGGGTCGGGTCGGGTTGGGTTGGGTTGGGTTTGGGGCCACTCGACATCTTAATTGAATTGGTCAGATTGGAGCAGTTTGGGTCCGATTCCGATCCAATAGATGGTATGATCGAGTGAAATTTGGTCGGGTTGAAGTCGGGTTGGATGAAAATGGTGGATTTTAGTGTAATATTTTATCGGATTGGGCGGTTTGGGCAATCGAATTGGTCGATTGAATGGTCCGATACTCGA
>BRYE01000010.1:18713073-18738073 GCA_030159115.1 Actinidia arguta var. hypoleuca | reverse complement strand
TTCGTAAATTTTATTTGTTCTTTGATCTAAATTTATACTAATTTTACTTGACAAGTGGTAAAATCAAAAAAGGATACGTGACAGATAATTGCTGACACAGACGCGTAAAATACACATGGCGAAGAACGCAAGCAGCGCAGAGGGGACCTACCTCAGGAGTGCATTGCATACACTAACCTTAAAACCTGAAATGGGATTTAAGAAAAACGATATCGTTTTGGGGACAATCCATCTACAAGAGTTTTTTTTATTAAATAGAGTTGTCGTTTTGATCTTCTAACGTTCGGGTTGTGCAAATCACGTGCCCCAGCGCCCTTAAGGGCGAGTGAGAGTGCCAAGTAGCATTTCCCTTTCTCATAACAAAGAAGAGTGAGGCCTATGATCATAAGATCTCTTCCTTCTATTAGGGCGTGGTCTAAGTGCTGCATCATGGGGCCAACACATGATGAATCAAAAGATGTGATTTATAAGCTAAATACAAAGGTCGCCAAGTATTGGCTCGAGTCGCTGAACTATTGTAGTATTCGTGAGTCCTTTGCTGTAACCTGAGTAAGGATTGAATGAGAACATTCTTCCCCGCATGGTTCCTAAATGACATCAATAACGTTTTTCAAAATTTACAAAAACAGAAGATGAGGGGAGTCTAAAAATTGTAAAAATTTATTTAATTTGAGAAAAAATTCACTCAAGCACTATACTTTATTTTTATTTTTGATTATACAAGAACCTCATGTATTATTTGGTTATTTATAAAATTAAAAAAAAAACATTTTGGCCTATTTAAAAATTTAAATGATTTTACCTTAATTTTCCTAGGCAATACTTTTAAGAAGCCACGTACGGGAAAGCGAACTTTTCCATTTAATTGCTCGTGAAAGAGAGTTGTCGGTCCCCACTTTTGTTTATGCTTTCGCTGAGGTTTCTATGAGCTGTGTTTGTTTGCGATACGCCACTCAACAGCTGTCCTTTGGAGAGAGAGAGAGAGAGGGAGGGGCCACTTTTTTTTTTTTGCTTTGCTTGGGGGATTTGGTGGTGGTGTGAAGATGCTTTCCAAATTCGTTATTTTTTTCAAGAATAAGAATTTACGAGTTTTTTTTATCTTCAATAAAATTTTAAAATTATTTGGCTATTTTTTTATAAATTACAAAAAAATAAAAAACTTAACTAATTTGTCTTCAGTGATTTATTTTTTAAATTCAATAAAAAAATTTACATTTTCAAACTCTTATTGTCAAGAAATACTAAAAAAGTCAAAAAAAATTAATTAAATGAAAAAAAATACTAAAAATGGAAAAATTCGAAAATTAAATTAGCTACATAAACCTGAAAAAAGTTATCCCAAACAAGGCCTTGTATAAATCAATTGATTAATTGAGAAATAGATAAAGAATTTCTTTTTGCATCCTTTCTATAAAACTAGACTAGGGGAGCGAGAGGAATTAGATACCCCACTAGTCCTAGCTGTAAACGATGGATACTAGCATTGTGCGTATCGACCCGTGCAGTGCTGTAGCTAACACGTTTCCGTAAATCGAACGGTCATTAATTGTTCTTTGATCCTTTGGAAATAAAACCATATGATCAGGACCCATACCACCTTGTTTCCGGGGCTGGACCTTGAGCGGGCTTAACCCAAACAATCCAAGCCCCACCTCATATCTGGATTGGGCTGAGGCCCAACCGTTGGATCTGCCAATTAGTCATAATAACAATGCACTAACTAGTTGGGCTTGAGGATGTTGCGTGTTCTTCTAATAGTATGATGTGACATTTCTCTACTTTTCTCCTATTTATCTAATAAGATGGTGAGAAAATAAGAAAACACATTTCTCTTTTTCTTTTTCTTTTTTCTTTTTGTCTCTACTAATTAACCAAGAACCACTATTCAAAAAACTGATCAATAATTTTAAAAATGTTACTATCACATCATTCTGATTAAGTAGTTAGTATAAAATCTATAGAAGAATACCATTTTTTTTAAGTAACATTAATTTGGTTGTCCTATAGGGGTCCATACTCTCTCCACACGAGCACAATCACAAGACCATAACCACTGGAGAGTGGTTCTAGTTGCGTCGGCATTTAATAGATCCCAAGTGTTTTGGAGTGTGAGAGGTCTTAGGGGTCAAATCCCGTTATAGAAGACGTTCAAGACTATTTTCTTGACTTACAATTCGGATTCCGCTAGTACTTTGTAGGATAGGAATTGGCTATGACCAATCAACTTTGAAATATGTCCGTAAACTGATCTCTATTGTTGAATTCGTAAGTAAAAATTCTTATACTCACGTCACAAAAAAAGTCACATTGATCGCTCCTACTGACCTGTTTAATTTTCTTGGTCAACAAAACTTTATAGTGGGTAGGAACTAACAACAAGACAAATTGTCCATCCTTGCTTTCTTATTCGTGTGATGGCTGCGAACCTTTTTATTTTTTTTATAAAAAAAATTATTATTAAATTATGTAATAATGGCATAAGTGTAAATTATCTAAGATTGTATAAAACTAAAATGAACCACATCATTTCTCATTACCTTCTTTTCTATTTGGGGTTGGATTCGCAAATAACTGGGGGCAACTATGAATGTCTCTATTATTTTCTTGAATTTCCAACAATCTTCTTGTAAATCAACAACTCTGCCATTTTTCTTTATCAATCTAACTTGTTTTTCTCCGATCAATATAAAAATTATGAGGATAACGATAATAGCTAGTCTGCATGTTACAGCGATAAGATTTAAATAAGAAAACCACTACAATTGAAGAGGAGTATGAAGATTAAATTTTGACTTAGTGAGTCTTTATTACAAGGAATTAATTGATGATTTAAGCATTGCCCCATCCAAATCAACAATGCAAAGTATCCATGTTTAAATGGGTTTAGCGTATTTTTTGGTGTTAGCATATATTATGGAATATATGTAATGTATTGATCTGTAATATTATATTACTATATTCTTGATATTTTATATCATTGTAATTGAGTGTGTTAACTTAGTTAGGTTAGGCTTTATTTCACATCGCTTACTTAAGTTATCTAAACTTATCATATCTATATTATAAGCTACTCTACTTATGGTCCATTAATTTTAGATTGGACATCTCGATCATTTCTAACATGGTTTCATACCTAGATATTGAGTGGCTCTCACGTGATCAAGTCTCTGCCCGAGTCGGCTCTTTCGTAGGCAAATCGTCTGATCCATCTTTTGTCACATCCACGTGTATCTGAATTGTACGTGCGGGAAGTGTTAGACTTTATCCCACATCGCTCATCCAAATTTAACAAATTTAGTCTAGAAATTACTCCACCTATGACCAATTAATTTTACGTAAGTTGAATACCTTGATCATTTCTAATATTTGAAAATATAAAAACATGACAATATTTAGTTTAAAAAAAAACTTCAATGAGTTCAGTAATTTGATATTAAAATCCTCATTTCGCCCCAGGGATACATATGGGTTTGGAAAGGAGCATTGAAATTATAACCCTTTAGCTAGTGTATATGAATTATGAAAGAGAATTGAGAATGTTCACTCAAATTTAGACTCGGTACGTGATAAAATTAATTATTTTCGTCTTTAGTAATTTTTTAAAATTATTTTATTCTTATTGATTAAATTGATCGGAAATATTTTTTAATATAAAAATATGAAAATTCCAATTAATTTCTAGTAATGCGATACAGCTCAGTGCCTATACCAGCATAAAATTCAAATCTCAGCCGAAAAAATAGAAATCTATGTATGGACATGAAGTCAAATGTTTGCCGCTTGTACATGATTGGTTTTCAAATTTCACATGATGGGGGCGGGGGTCTTGGTCTTGGTCTTGGTTTTTGTTTTTGGAAATTCAACAAAGCAAAATAAGTCATTGCCATAGATAAAGAAACCACATGATTAAAGGCTTGATAAGTCAAGTCAATTGCTTGGGATACCATCTTATAAGAGTTGGAACTAAGGCCTCGTTTGACCTAATTTTTTTAATTATATTTTAATTAAAGAAGTTTAGAGTTTCAATTGTGTTTTCATTAACATTCTTTCTTAAGTTATATTAATTATATATATATATATATATGCACAAGGGACACAATCGTGTCTAAACACTAGGTTTTTTTTTTGGGGGGGGGGGGGAGGGAGGGGGGGTCGCTTAAAAAGACAGCGCGGTGCTATCATCTAAAATGGTGTCCTTCTGGTCGAGATAAGGAATTTACGTACTGAAATCAGAACTAAGTCATTTAAAGATAAATAAAAAAGCAAAACAATTCTCATGGTTAGTACCGTTGATCAGCGGTTCAACGGCAAAAGAAGAGAGAGGGAGCAACCACACCCACAGCCACTGTTGCTCCCAGCCATGATCACCGCCTTTGATTCTCCTGCATTGGTATGTGGAATTTCGTAGCCACTCTTAATTTCAAGTTGTACCTGCAATTAAAAGTCATTTTACGTAATTATAGTTATATTAATTATTAAAAAAATATAAATACAAGGATATTTGAGTAATTTAATTTATTTAATAAAAATAAAAAGGAGCGCAATATTTGAAGAAAAAAAAGTGTGTAAATCACTATCCGATATATATTGTGTATGGATGACTCAAACGATAGCCAACCTCCTTAGGGTAGTTCCGCCCCTCTACGTAGTTCGTCAGATCTACACAATTGGGTATTGGTCTCACGCACCCATGCTCATTATATGAATAGGTTTCTTTGTAACTATTTTTAAACTGTAGGGTTGTGTTTGGATGAAGAATTTAGTGGAGATTAAAAAGATAAAAAAGGAAAATGAAAAGTTGATAAATTCAATATCTCAAATTTAATCTTACCTTAGATCCAAATACAACCTTAACATATGTGATAAATAGACTACTCTATTTTTTTGTCTTGAAAGTTGTGTCAGAACGTTTCAACTATTCTTCTTGTTGCTTATGAGCCAAAAATAATTTTAAAAAAAACTAAAAGAAATGATTTTGTAGAAGTTTTATTTTGATATTCTTAAACTTTCACATTTGAATAATAAGATTTTAACATAAATTTAATTACAATAAACATCTTCGTACCCTCCTATGCTTAACCTTTTCTACTCTTGTGGAAAAACAGCCTAAACCACTTCACTGCCACTATCAAATGAAGAAGCACTATATCAAAGCAACACACAATGGGAAACCATGTAAGAGAGGTGGCTTGATCCAAATTTGGAAACAACAGAATACATTGTATTTACGTGTGTACACAGAATAACACATGTGAGAGTGAGGTCACACTGTTCAGTTTGTTGCGCTGCCTTCTGCTCTCACCCACCTTCTCTACAGCCTGGAACTCCCCTCTCTCTCAAGGTGTTGGGACCCACTGGCTAAAGATGGAACATTTTGATTGATCCAGTCGTCAATTACCTAGCAGTAGACTAATATCTTGCAATAGAGTAAGGATACGATAACCACATTTTACTCGTACAATATGTGTATTGTAACATATTTTGGACTATCATAGTTAATACATAGGGTCTTTTATAAAGACAGAAGGCCGAGATGATTAGGCAAAAAGTCCGGAGCACAAATTATTTGGATCCACGCTCATTCAGTATTTGGGCGATACTGCTTACCTGAAACTCTAAATCTTTTAGGTATTTATTTTATTTTTTCAATTAGATTTTTTTTTTCTTCATGTAGTAAGAGAATGCAGTAGGATTATGCGTATGGAGGTTGAATATATGTAATTCTTAGCCTTATTTTAGATAATAAATTTTCTTCTCCTTTTTAATTATTGATATAGACACATTGCCCAACCCCTTTATCTAGGATTATTTTCATTATCTGGAAAAATCAAAATAAATATTTTTTTCTAAAAAATACCAAAATTTGATTTAATGTTCGAATAAATTTGATTTTGTTGTTTTCTTAAACAAATATACTTTTTACTCTTTAAAAGATTCTGACCTAAACACAAAAAATAAAAATAATCTAATTTATTGGAAACTGGTAAAATCCCACTAATATAACAGCGCCGTATGATTGATATGAACAATGTTCACTGTTGCGCTCTCTCTCTCTCTCTCTCTCTCTCTCTCTCTCTCTCTCTCTCACACACACACACACACACACACACACACTTTGGTTAATTTTGATTCAGGAAAAGGGTTTGGGTTTGTTTTAGACTCTCCTTTCAATTGATCCTTGGAATAGCTTCAAAAATTGTGAAAATTTGATCAACGAGAGGAGTGGTTTCATGGGTATTTTTGGAAATTCAGTTCCTACACATCACCTTCTCAATCTTCTATGCACCAGAAACCCTAGCCCAACTCTATTTTTTTGAGTTTTTTTAGTTGTGAAACGGTTCATTAGCCCAGAGACTTTGGGTTCTATGGTCTACCCACCTCAAGGTAACTTAGGTAAGCTAAACAAAACCATTGATTCCTATGTTCTGTGTTGTTTTGGTTTAGAACAGCCCTTAATTCGGAGACGAATTGGGTCACTGTTTCTCGTTCTTCAGTTTTCCTAAATTTTCTTGCTAGCCAAACAGGGGAGAATAAAAAAACCTCGTGATATTGTAGACCATTTCCAATTTTTCTACATTTTTATATAAGTTGTGAGAAGAAGTGAAAACTCTGTTTCATATAAAACAGGAACTCAAAAATTCACATTCTTGTATTCGTATGCATTTTCTTGTTAGCCAAACAGACATAATCAAACCCACTTGAATCTCTCAATTTCCGGCTATTTTGTTCCACATATTCTTGGTGATTTCCTATAGTTTTTCTTTTTCTAATATTTTAGTAGAAGTGCGAACCGTGTTTCATATTAATTGAAATTATTCTATTTTCCTATGCATTCTTGTTAACCTAACAGAAGGAATCAAACAAAAATATTTTATTCTTTGTTTTTTTGTGTTGTTTTTTGTTCCAGAATAGTTTAGAACCCTTAATTCAGAGACTAGTTGGGTCACATTCTTCAGTTTTCCTACATTTTCTTGCTAGCCAAACAGAGGGAAGTATCGAAAACCCACATGAATTCCTTAATTACGTGTTTCTCCCAGAAATTGTAGAATATTTCCTATTATTCTTTATTTTTGTAAGTTGTGAGAAGAAGTGAAAACTCTGGTTCTGATAAAACAGAAATTCAGTAATTCACATTCCTGTATTGTGTATTTGCTTGTTAGCCAAACAGACAGTATCAAACCCATGTGAATTTCTCAATTTTCGGCTATTTTTTTCAGATATGATGGGTTATTTCCTATTGTTTTTCTTTTTCTATATTTTTAGAAGATGTCAAACCTCTGTTTCATGGAAAAGCAATACTCCTTAATTGAAATTATTCTATTTTCCTATATTTTCTTGCTAACCAAACAGAAATATCAAACAAAAAGTTTTGATTCTTTGTTATTTTGCTGTTGGTTTTGGTTCCAGAACAGTTTAGAACTCGTAATTCAGAGACTAATTGGGTCATTGTTTCACTTTCTTCACTTTTCCTACATTTTCTTTACAGCCAAACAGAGGGAAAACCCACATGAATTCCTTAATTACAGGTGTTGTGGTAAAAATTTGAGAGTGAGCAACCAATAGTTAAAATTGCTCGTTAATCTCGTCAATGGCCTCAGCTATAACCTGCGCAAGAGAACAAAGGTAACTAGCCGGGAAGAGACCTCTACAAACCACTCTGACGTGGAGATCAGACTAAGGCGAGGAAGCTAGACAAAAGTGCGAATGCAAGTGATTTGTGCGTATCTTTTCTAGTGAAGGGGAATGGCCTTTTATAAATGGAGAATGGAGAGCTGTGTGAGGAGATCACGGCGTAATTATCGGATAACTAAGTATGGAAGGAGATCCTAAGGATATCGGAGATAGAATAGGGAGATGCCATTTGGAGACTAGACCGCGAAGATAGGAGTCCAGATAGAGGTGGAGTCTCTCATTGATCTTATCTCATTAGGGGTAGGCAAGATAGCTTACCTCGCCCAGAGGCGTGGTGGTAATGCAAGGCAATCAGACCATCTGGAGAATCTTAGGCGAATTCGATATAGATCATGATAAATGTTGGCGACATGCTCACCTCGGGTGATAAACAAGTAGAGAATTTTTCCCTCATCAGTTGCCCCCTACTCAATGTGATGAGGTGACACACTTGGCATTATTGAGTAATGAACTATGAGGTGTAGATGCATGACGTAAGCACTTAATGATGGCGTGTCGTATCTGGGTGACACGTGAAGATGCATTGATGGCGGAATGTTTTTTCGCCTGCAGACAGCGGTTACGACCTCGAAATTTGGAGGGTCGCGCAATCTTGGCCGTCAAAACAAACAGATCTAAGCCTTTGGTGCTTCCTATAAATAAGGGGTTCCACCACGCAGCGTACTCTTCTGTTGCTACTAATAACGAAGTGTTGTCCCTACTCCGACGTGAACCTCGCCCTTGTCAACTCGCCAGCTCGCCATCACCTGAACCATTAAGTAAGTATCACTCGCTTCCCTTTAATCTATATCCCGTAGTTTATGCCTGGTAAAGATGACGTAGGAAACTTAGAAAACTCCTTGCTATCTTGGATTTCTGACCACTTGGGACAAAAATCCTACATGATGAACGAGGTTAAGGCGACCTAGATTGTTTTAGAGAGTCATGCTCTGTCCCCGCCGGGATCCAGGCTAGGATTCCCGAGGACAATGAGAACATTGTGTCTACTTGCCCAAGCAAGGTGGCCTTCTATGAGGCTACTTTTCATGCCGGTTTGTGCCTCTCTATCCACCCAACCATCAGGAGAATCCTTCATTTTGACAACATCTATCCCGCCTAGCTCGCCCCCAACGCGTGGTGAAGTGTCGTTTGCACGGTGGTGGTGTAGCGATTCTATAAGTGCGCCTTATCCCTCAACGAGTTTAGGAATCTGTTTAGCCTTTTCAAAAATCCAAAGCCAGACTCGAGTGGCTTTACTTCAAGACAAGACTGTACAAGACTCTACTCGGGGGGTACCCTAGCAACGTCAAAGGGTGGAAGAGTAAGTTCTTCTTCATCTCAAGAATCCACTGGAAATTCTCCCCAGGGCTATCTCGGGATAATGGAGTTTCACGGGTCCCGAGGTCATGTAATATCCCAGGTCAGTCTTTATCTAGTAGCTTGTTCTTCAATTATCAAAGTACTGCACCTCGTCCCTGACTAACATACGTTCTCTTTTTTTTTTATGCAAGCTCTGCAACAGACTACCCATGTTGTCCGAGAGGAACAACAAAGGTTCAAGGAGATCTCGGACTTTCTAGGAGAATGACAGTATTTCGGGGTTAAGGAAATCCTTGCCTCTACGTCATTCCTTAGAAGCTTTGCCCTTGACTCCAAAAGAATGACATCCAGTGGCGAAGACAATGACGATGATAAATCGGCGGATGGTGCAGTTCCTGTTGCGGGCGATTTGGGTGAGTCCCATCATTCCCAAGATGACCCTCCCGAGGTGATCCTTCCTGAGATGACTCGGTGGAGTATCTAGGGACTATCAGGAAGAGGATGAGGAAAGTTTTACCTCCACTTCCTGACATGACGTTGTTAAGACTTCTAGGAGAAAAAGTCTAGGATCCCACCTTAGGTTTGGGGCCATACAATTCGAGCTCAAGCTCGAACTCTAAATCGGAGGCTTGGTCAAATCCAAGGCTGCCCCCCGAACTTAGATCAAATGGTACAACCTTTTCCTTTTCCAAGTATTTTATCTTGTTCTTTGACAGGTCTTGGCTTCTTCTTGCAGCCATAGTTATCAGAACTGAACCGGACATCAAACCGGTGAGGCTATCGATTCATTGGTTCAACTGATGGTTTAATCGGTTCAACTGGTGTTATAAATTAAATGTATTTTATTTATTCATATATATATTTTACCTTAAATATGATTTATATTGCAAAGTAAAACACAAGGAATCAAGTGGAGCAGTGGTACGTATTGCTTAGTTTTTCCCTTAGATCTCAAGTTCAACTCCTGGGAGCCACAAATACATAAATTTTTTGAAAGAGACTTAAAAAATCAAAGTTGGTCAAAGGTTTTTCAGTTGAACTGGCCGATTGGTTCACCAATTTTTCAAAAAATCTCCTAGTTCATCCGATTCAATCCGGTTCATACGCATTTTCGATAAATTAATTAAATCATACCGGTTCATGGTCTGGTTCCCGGTTGAACCGGTTGGTCCGATTCAATTATGATAACCATACTTGCAGCTATGTCGAGGAAGATCCATATGAAGAAGCTTGCCTAGATGGTGAAGGGAGGTGGGTCCAAACATTCGTCCCTGACAACTAAGGGCGTTACTATCGGTGAGAAGCATCCCCGAGACGAAGTTCTAGACATCTCGCCCATCAAGAAGGGCAGGCCTGTGGCTAACTCGAAAGGGAAGTGGACCATGTCGCCACCCGAGACTAAGGAAGGGACCAAATCTAAGGCAACGTCGAGCAAAGCGGTGAGCAAGGGAGTGGTTCCTGTCGTGGCTCTAGGAGAGGGGATCTCAACTATCCCCGGGGTAAGCTTGGGACCCAATGCATTATCCTGGGGAATCTCGGAGTGGCAAAGAACCTTTTTCAAGGGCTTGTCCTTCCCACCGACTAGGTGGAGTTGGATAAGCTAGATCTTGATCGGGCGATCACACGGTTCTTTCATTGTGTTAGCCAGGTAACTATCTTTTACATTGGTCTCGCACTTCTGCACTTTCTTGTTCTAAAAAACTCTTGTGTTTTTTTTTGCAAGCGGCGGTGATTGGATCCTCTTTGGATGGTCGTAGAAGGGAAATGCAAGATCTATCTGAGATGAGATGGTCCGCGCCCAAAACAATGGCCAAGGTGCTGGAGGATCAGGTGAACGAGCTTGAGTCTGAAAAGCAGCAAGTCACTAAAGGGCTGCAGAAGATGAAGGATGACCACGCCACCATCCTAAAGAGGTTGGAAAAGGAGAATGCTGACCTAAGGGGAAAAAAGAACCTCGCCAAGGTGTCAGCTATTAAAGACTACAAAGTTTCAGATGACTTCCAGGAAGCTATGGAATGAGCAGCTTACAGGTACTTCAGTAAGGGCTTTGATCTGTGCAAAAAGTAGATCGGTCAACTCCATTCTGAGCTTGACATTCAGGATCTCCAAATTGATCCTGAGTTGGCTAAAAAAGAGGGAAAGGACGAAGAGGAGAAGGAAGAGGAGAAGGGTGATCAAGATGCCAGCTCTCTCTTTCCTTGAACACTTGTAAATTTTTTTATTTATTTTGGCAATGGTGAGATGTAATCCTTTCTTTTTCAATGAAAAACACTCCCTTCTTCATATTGTCTTCTCTTTGTGTCTCCTCTTTTTACCAATGTGTCTAACTTATATGGCGATGTCATTATTGATGAATCTGGCGAGATGAATTTGGCGAACATAACTTGATCATCTTGCGAATAAAGCTTCTCGGCGATTATATTAATTCACCTTAATTAGGTAAACACCAAACTTGAATCAACTTGGCGATCTTAATGCCTTAATTCCCTGGCATATTGGTTTGGTGATAACAAGATTTAGGCAACCTCTTTTGGGTGATATTAATAAGTTTTGATCTTACTGATTTAATCTGATTAGATGGCGACAATGGAGTAGCTGGCGACATCCTATTTTGGCAAAATCGGTGATAAATTGGTGATATAACTTACTGGCAAAATTAATTCTTTTGGAGAATAACAAAATTGAATTGGAGAATTTATTATTTTATCAGGATAACCCTAATCACATAGAGAGTGGTGATAAAATAATAATATCATGGAGCATTTAACAAAAATAAGACTTTGGCGACATCATCTAGTTGCATAGGTGACCTTTATCATATGGAGACCAAAAGAACTATTGGTAGTATTTCTTCAAGTGTTCAGCATTCCAAAGATGAGGTAGTGTCTTCTAACTAATAAGTTCCTGACCTAGACACCTTGATGACTTTGTAAGTACCTTCCCACGTAGGCAGAGCTTCCCAGCATTAGGCTCTTTCGTAGACAACATGACCTTTCTTAAGACCAAGTTGCTTTGTAAGAACGACTTGTGCTTGACCCTCTGGTTGTAGTACTTGGCGACTTGGTGCTTATAGGCAGCTTGGCGTACCTCGGCTCGCTCCCTCTTTTCTTCAAGGAGATCAAAGTTAAGCCTTAGCTCGATTTCATTATTTTTCTTGTCAAAATTTAAAGTCCTGAAGCTCCATTCCTATCTCCACTGATATTACTAATTTCATTCCATACACCATGGAGTATGACGTCTCGCCTGTAGGGATCCTCACCCTTTGACTTTTCTAATCTTGCCTTTAGATTCTTCAAGATAGTTCTGTTGGTGACTTCCACTTAACCATTTGCTTGAGGATGACCAGGTGAGAAGAAATGGTTGAAGATGGTGAGGTCCGAGCAGAATAGTTTGAATCCGTCATTGTCAAATTGTTTGGCGTTGTCTGAGATGATTACCTTAGGGATCCCAAATCTATTAAGGGCTTCGAGACAAATCTATTAAGGGCTGCTACTCGCCTAGTTAAATGCTACACCTCATATATGTTCCTAGGTAAGCTCATCGCAAGTAAAGCTTGAATCTGGTTTAGATTCGCTTCAATCCCTCCCTTTATCACCAAGAAACCAAGGAACTTTCCCGACGACACACCAAAGATACATTTGGAAAGGTTAAACATCATTCGGTGTTTTCACAGGATACCAAACGTTTCCTCTAAATGGGCGAGATGGTCAGCTGCTTTAAGGCACTTGACTAGCATCTTATCTATGTAGACCTCCATTGTCTTTCCTATCATCTCCTTGAACATCTTATTGACCAATCTCTGGTATGTCGCCCTACATTCAACCCAAAAGGCATGACCTTGTAACAGTAAAACCCTCTCTCCGTGATAAAAGAAGTTTTCTCTAAGTCAAAAGGATGTATTTTGATCTTGTGATATCCTTAGAAGGCGTCCATGAAGCTAAAAAGCTCATGCTTGGAGGTTGCATTAACAATCAGATCGATCTTGGGTAGAGAAAAATTGTATTCAAGGCAAACCTTGTTTAGGTCGGTAAAATTAACACACACTCCACTTTCCCCCTTTTAGGGGGCGACGACGACGTTGGTGAGCTAATACGGATAGTGAGATTCTCTGATAACATTAGCTTTGACGAGCTTAGCCACTCTTCTTCTATGACTTTCAAGCGCTCTAGGGCAAACTTTCTTCTCTTTTGGCTCATTGGAGGAATGATCAAGGTCGGTGAATAACTTGTGGACGGCGACTTGAGGGTCTATTCCCGGGACATCGCCTTGTGATCACTGGAACACATCATAGTTTTTCTTTAAAAACTCCACCAAAGTACTTCGCAGTTCTTCAGTCAAATCGGTCCCGATTATGATATGGCGATTTGGGTATTCAGGATGTATGGAGATTGGAGTCACTTCTTCTAATGGCTTGATATTTTCCATTTCTCTGGGATCAATTAGGGTAATCTTTTCCACTCTGTCCCTTAATGCCTCCATCTCTGCATCATCTATCTATAGTTGTTATTTGGTTGAAGGATAGTCGGTCTTCACTATCGTGATAAAGCACTGTTTTGCCACTTTTTGGTCGCCCATCACCTCGCTTATCCCGATAGAAGTGGGAAACTTCATCATCAGGTGATAGGTAAAGGTAATGGCCTTGATTTTTTCCAAGGTGGGGAGACCTAAGATAGCATTGTAAGGTGAGGGGCAATCCACTACGATGAAGTCCTGCCACACTATAGTTTGGTGAGGTTCTACTCCCAAGTTCAGGGGTAACTTGATCCATCTCAGGGAGCTGACAGCACTTCCTCCAAACCTGACCAGAGGAGTGTGAAATGGATGGAGCCTATCTCAGCCTATCTTTATTTTGTCAACTACTGAGATGAACAGGATATCGACAGAGCTTCCGTTGTCAACTAGGATCCTTTGACATTGAAATTGTTGATAGTAGTCGAGATGACCAGTGCATCGTCATGGGGGAGATGCAAGCCTCTCAAATCTTCATTGGTGAAGGTTATGGGCTGGTGAGCCCCAACCATAGGTGTGGAGAGGTTAAAAACTTCTTCTTCAACCCGCCCACTTGTCTCCCTAGCATGCCTCTTCTAAGACGAGCTTGAGCATCCTCCTGATGCAAAATCCTCCATGAATAGTTTGGATGTTGCCCGTTGTAGGCCTGTTGTTATTGTATCTTTTATCAGGCATGTCTGGACGTGGGCGATCAGCTACATACTTTCTCAGATATCCTCTCTTGATCAGGTCGACTATCTGCTCTTTCAGCTGGAAACAATCCTCGGTGTTGTGTCCATGATCCTTATGGAATTCATAATACTTGTTCTTGTTCCTTCTAAGGGGGTTAGTCTTAATCTTCCCAAGCCACTTTATGAAGTCTTCGTTCTTGATCTCCATAAGTACCTGGGCAATAGGCGTGTTAATAGGAGGTAACACAAGTCAGGTTGGCGAGGTGGAGTTCGCTGACATCGGTCATTAATTTTCTTCCTCGCATCTCGATCATACCTTTTACTCTTCACCTCACCCCTGTAATCAATTTGATGGGTGTCAAACTCTTTTCTCTTGTGATCATCCCTACCTCGCCTCTTGTGTTTGGCCTCGAACAACTCCTCAGCCACAATGTACTTGCCGACCTTAATTTGGAGTGTCGATAGAGTTTTAGGGACGTTCTTCCGGTCCCGGGCATCCTTCCATCATAGCCATAATGACCACCTTGTCACTAGGATCCTCAACTTTAAGGACAGCCTGGTTGAAACATTTAACGCAGTCTTTCAAGCTCTCCCCATCCTTCTAGTGGATTGTGAAAAGGTGGGAGGCATTCTTCTGTCTGAAATTGGCAACAAAGAGTCTGCTCAGGTCGCCAAATAAGTCAATGGTTCATGGAGACAATTTTCTGAATCACGACCTCGCCAATCCCTTCAAAGTAGCAGAAAAAGCCTTACACATCACCTCGTTTGAGTACTCCTAGAGTGCCATCAAGTTCTTGTATAAATCAAAGTGGTCCATTGGGTTTGTCTTTCCTTCGTATACCCTGAGTTGAGATGGTAACTTGAATTTGGATGAGACTCTAGTCCTCATTACTCTCTCAGTTGATCTCGGCTATGACCTGCGCAAAGGAACAAATGTAACCGGCCGGGGCGAAACCGCTACAAACCTCTTCGACGTGGAGATCAAACTAAGGCAAAGAAGCTAGACAAAAAGTATCAGAGCTCTTAAAGTGCGAATGCAAGTGATTCGTGCTTACCTTTACTAGTAGAGGGGAGAGACCTTTTATAGATGGAGAATGGAGAGTTGTACGAGGAGATCATGGCGTAATCCTCATATGGCTAAGTATGGAAGGAGATCTCGAGGATATTGAAAATAGAATAGGGAAATGCCATTTGGAGATTGGACCACGAAGATAAGAGTCCGGATAGAGGTGGAGTCTCTCATTGATCTTATCTCATTAGGTGTAGGCAAGATAGCTTACCTCACCCAGAGACGTGGTGGTGATGCAAGGTGGTTAGACCATTTGAAGAGTCTTAGGCGAATTCGGTATAAATCATGATAGTTGTTGGCGATATGATCCATTCTGGCGACATGCCTACCTCGGCTCGGGTGATAACAGATGGAGAATTTTCCCCTCATCAACGGGCTTTTCCCAGATATTGTAAATTATTTCCTATTGTTTTTCATTTTCGTTATAAGAAGTGAAAATTCTGTTCCATTGTAAAGCAAGACTCCATGATTCGAATTCTTCTGTTGTCCTATATTTTCTTGTTAATCAAACAGAAGGAATCAAACTTGTTTCATGTTAGAAACAGATAACAATGAACCGAAGGAATGCTTTCGTGGAAGAATCTTTGTTTCTCACATTCCTTTATTGTTTTCTATATTCTCGTTAATCAAACAGAAAGAATCGAATTCCCCTGCATTCCTCAATTATGGTCACTTACATACCTGTTAACAACTCTATTTCATTATTTAAACAGAGAAAAAGAATCGTAAAAACAATCTTCCCTATAGCTCCGAGTTCCTGGCAATGTTGGACGGTTTAGATGACGAGGATGGGACTGAGGAAATCGGCCAAAGTGCAGGGAAGAAAAGGCGATTGAGCTTCGATCAGGTGAAGGCATTGGAAAAGGTGTTTGAGGTCGACAACAAGCTTGAGGCAGAGCAAAAGGTGAAGATAGCAGGGGAATTAGGGCTTCAACCGCGACAAATAGCGATTTGGTTTCAGAATCGGAGGGCGCGGTGGAAGACGAAGCTATTGGAGAGAGAGTATGGGGTTTTGAAATCCAATTATGAAGATCTCAAGCTCAATTTTGAGGAACTTGAAAAAGAGAAAGAGGGTTTAATGGCAGAGGTAAATCTCCATTGATTTCTGTTTTCATTATTTGAAAAGTACAAAAAATTGTTTGCCAAACTGTTTTCGAAATCAGTTTGGGGGATATTTTATGGAAACAACCTATTTTCAAAAAAAAAAATACCCAAAAACAGTTTTTGAATTTTCGAAAGCTATTTTCTCACGATGAATGTGATTTGAAAATCATGGGAGTGTTTGTTAACAAATTTGATTTGAATATTATGGGAGTGTTTGTTATCGAATTATGAGACCGTGTTGTATTATTCATTGTAGGAAGGAAATAGCTTTAAAATTCGAAAA
The DNA here is from genome assembly GCA_030159115.1 of Actinidia arguta var. hypoleuca. NCBI lineage: Eukaryota > Viridiplantae > Streptophyta > Magnoliopsida > Ericales > Actinidiaceae > Actinidia > Actinidia arguta. The sequence continues at coordinate 18,721,446 of BRYE01000010.1, read as the reverse complement.
CTTTTGTGCTCAAATTCAAAATGAATGGTCAGATTTACTTGATTACATAGGATTCACACACTCGAGTGAATCTCAACTATTCTTTTTGAATTTTGAGAACTTTTCTTTGTCCAAATTCAGAGACAGTAAAATTTGTCATGTATATGACATTAATTTTTTTGTGTTTTTGTTTTCGAAAATAGTTTTGGTAAAATGTTTTGCAAAACTGTTTTATTTAAGATGGAGTAGTTTATGAAGCAATTCAAATTAAACCATCCCAAAGATTTGTGTAAATTTGGGGTTGGCCACATTGTTCTGTTCTTCTCCATTTTGCTATAAAATTTATTACTTTAATATAAAAAAAATATTTTCTCTAAAAAAGAAATACGATACAATGAATATGGGTTTCTTTTTTTTTTTTCAAGAAAAATTCTTGAAGGTTTTCTCCAAAATTATTTTGTTTGATTACAAAATTGAAATTAAACCAAATTGAATTGATTATGAGATTTCTAAATAAATTTTAGTAATGATATTTTTGCACTTCAGTTTTCTGTAAACATGCTTTATTTTTTTGATTTTATTACATAATTTCCTTAAATGTCTAAATTGTCCGTATTAATATATTTAAAAGAAACAAAAGTACAAACGCAAGGTGAGGGACAATTCAGTTAATTGGCAAAAGCTTTAAGAGTATTATTGTTACTTTGTATAATATAGACAAAAGTTGAAGCGTAAACATCGTCACCCTAATTTTTTTAGCAAATTCATTTATGTGTTGCATTTTTTGGTGTCTTTATTGCAGCTAAAACAGTTAAGATCAAAGCTTGGAGAGGGAAATACAGAGACCGACCGCTCTGCCAAAGAAGACCTTCCAAAATTGGAGGCAAAGAACAATGTTTCAGAGCAGAATGAGGCTTCTCTCACCGCAAACAACCAAGATTGTGAAGTTCAAAACAATGGAAGCTCATCAGAGACCAAATCTCATGAGGGTTTTAGAGATGGGTTCGAAAAAAGCAACTGCAGTGAAGTATTTTTGGAAAGTGACCCAAACTCTTATGTCTATTCAACATGGATGAATCATTACTTTCCATATTTGGCTTCAAGTGGAGTTCAAGGCCATCCACACCGGCTTGTGAAGATGGAAGAACAAAATATGTTTTGGGGAGAGGACTCCTTCAGTATCTTCTCTGTTGATCAAATAGCTACGTTTCACTGGCAACACTGAAATGCTCCGTTTTTCTCAAACAACGCTCTTTTTTCTTGTTTTTAGTATGCAAAGTTACCAAACTGTCCTTCTATTTAGTAATTCGTAACACCCGTTTCTATTAAATGCAAAGACTGTTTTGTACTTTTACGTATAAAGACAAAAAATAAAATGTAGAAAAAATACGATCTATTCTATTTTGACCCATAACACAATTTCTACATTTAGTTGGAATTTATAGTAATGAGTAATAGTTGTAGTCCATAAGGTTTTTTTTTACCATTTGTTTACATATTAAAGTGAAAATTCTCACCCATCATATGCAATTTATAAATAAAAATAAATAAATAAAGACTTGGAGGGATCATATTTTTCATAGGATGCTCAATAAATTTACATGCTAAAAATCAAAGCCTTTTGATAGTGATGTCCATCAACTACTTCTAATATAGTATTTTGGTCATTTTCTTGGAGGAGGCTTCATTGAGTCAGCACAAGGCAAGGTCTAGGCCTTTTGCATATGAAACATAAACAAGAAGAAAGTACTTGAATGGAAATGGGCTATCAACCTCACTAGATTTGTAATTTGTACTCATTTTAGAGCTACAACTCGGGCGAAATCCGACGGGTTAGGGGGGTTAACAAGTCTAACTCAAGGTGTATTGAGGATTTTGTTATAGATGAAATCATGTTAAAAGCTGACAATTAAAAGCGACAAAATAGAACTTTTAATAAAGAAAAAAGCAGTTGCAAGCGAATTACTTTATTATTGTTTGTCTAAGCCCGTCCAAATTCGGTGCTAGGCTCGAGAATTCTAGGCTAAGGTCAACTCGAATTCCATTTACTAAACTTGAGTTAGGCGTGGGTTGGTCGGAAAAGCAAGACATAATTCACTCTAAAACTGATTTTTATACAATTCCTTATAAGGGTATTAATGTGTGTTCGGAAATTTACAAAGAAACAGGTAATAGTTACGGTTTTATTGGGTAGTATTTTGGGGTTCATTGGGGGAGAATAAGTGGACAAAAAAAAATGTATTGACAACTCAAAGTTAGTCGATTAGTTGAAATTAGCCAAATAAAGTTGTTCGATCTGTCCTTAAGTTCCAATTTGCATTTTGTATTGTACAAGCCGTAAAATTTTCTTGATCGTTAAGGTTGCTGGGGGTGGTCCAATCCACATTGCACCCTTAATTCATCTTTTTAAATCGTTTAATTATCTGCTTGAAAACATAATACAATTTTTTAATAATAAAATGGCCAAAGGAATGAATACCCTTGGGACCTGCGTGGGCTTGGGTTTCGAGAATTAAACCAACCGGACACAGCCTGGGTTCGGAAGGAGAAATGGTTTGGGATCCCCTGTCCCAAATGATCTGTCCCACCCCCCTGTCCCACCTCCCAATGATCGACACCTGTCCAAATGTAATTTATCAGGAAAGATTTTGTAATTAGGTAAATTACATTTAGACAGGTGTCGATCATTGGGGGGTGGGACAGGGGAGTGGGACAGAGTATTTGGTACAAGGGATCCGGTCCCAGGAGAAATGGACAGCCCTAGATGGGTTAGGTCCATTTTAATGGGCCCCAATATTAGCAAAGCTACGATCTTTGAGTTTAAATTATAAAAAAAAAATCAAATTCAAAATAAATTATTCAGATTCATTTAAGCATGTGAGGTCATAAGAAATAGAGAGAAATCAAATTTCTTTTATATCTCCATAACAGTATAAATGAGAACTAGTGAGAAAAAGGTGAGAACTGGTGAGAAAGAAAAATCTCTTACCAAAACTCGTTTGTTTCTCACGAAAATTGGTGAGATTTGATGAGAAATGGTGAGAGAAAAAAATGATTTGGCCGTGTATTATTAATGATACTAAGATTGCCCATCAAAATTCAAAGAATGAAAAATAAATTTCTCTTATATACTTATCTCACGTGATTTGCTTTATCATTCATCCAAATAAGATGTTAAGAAATCACAAAAAAATATTTCTTTTCTCACCTATCGTTCCAAACAGAACCTTAGTGCCCGATATTATAAAATTATTAACGAGTGGGTTCAAATTTTGGAAAAAAAGGTATTAAATTACTATTAGCAAATATTCAACTTTTTTTATAAGCTCGAGCCACAAACATTTCTATAAATCCAAAATAAATAAATAAATAATCCATTTAGAATTTGTTTTTTCTTTTTTTGTTTGTAACATGTTTTTAAAATAAAAAAGCAGCTTTCCACGCTGCCCCCATGTAAAAGCTACGTGGTTTCCTTTGGACATCTCAGCCTCCAAACTCATTCCCAAATAGCCCCCCCAAATTTAGGGTTCAGGATTTGGTGTTCCGCTATGAGCACAATACGGTGTTGTCTGTGTAATATGAGACCCACTTTAAGGTTAATTATGTAATTAGAATTATTTACTTTGTATAACTCGTAAAAACTAGTATTTGTAAGTAAAAATAAAGTTAATCGGACATTCACAGTCATCTTATCGAATTATATTTGTCTTATTGTTCATTCTCGAAACCATACTCTTTGTCTATTTTTTTCACATAAATATGATTTTAACTATGTCACTAGTGAGCGCCTAACTAATCTAATTTTCTTCGTGCATGATCTGCTCAATAAGATATACAAATTGAACGATTCTGATCACAATATTAAGATAATAATGGACCCAATACACACACCCAATTCAATTTCCTCACCTCCATCAAACCCTACTTTTCCAAAAAGGACTTTTCAAAATTCCACCAACCGTCAAAAAAGCCATTTTTGTGAAACACACCACGAACCTCCCTCGAACTCCCATAGAAACCCACCCCCATAACACACTATTAATACAAACACACACTAAACCCACAAGCCCAAAAAAATGGAAAACAAGAGATTAAAGAATAGCCAAACGCAGTGCAAGAAGCACCCCAAGCACCTTCAACCACCGGGGGTTTGCTCAATGTGCCTTAGAGATAGACTCTCCAAACTCATAACCACTTCTTCGCGTGCCAAAACCACCAACATGGCTTCTTCTTCTTGCTCTTCTCTTTCCTCTTCTTCTTCTCTCTCCTCTTTGTCTTCCTGTTGCTCGCCGTGCGAGCCCTCTCCTGTGCATCGTCGGGCTCCGAGGGCAAAAGGGTCTTTTTGGCTTGCCGGAGGTGTGAGAAGATTGATGGGACTATGAGAGGGAAGCTGATCACTGCAAGAGTTCATTGATGGAGATTTTTCATCCCTCTCTCTCTCTTCTTTTGTATAGACAAATATAGCAGTTAGGGTTTTACTGGAGAATGAATTAATGAATGGATGATTTCAGGCTTACAGCAAAATATGAAAAGAAATTACTATTCTTACAAATATTTTATGAGGAGTGATATATGTGATCGGATTTTTATTATTGTTTTATGTATTACCATTCAATATCTGTGATTGATTCCATATTTAGAAAATATTATCTCAATACAGAATTATTGTGTATATTAATTTGTCACGTATACGAGAAATATAGACGTGATGAAATTTTATGGATGTGTGGATTAAGTCGTAGTTCACTTGAGTGGTAAATTAACTCGAGTTTTGACATCACGACAAGAAGAAAAACGTGTATATATATATATATATATATATATATATATATATATATATATATATATATATATATATATATTGTGCGTTAGAAAAGCATATCATATAAATGTAGATAAATATACTCTCATGGTAAGCGAATGATTGGTATATCCCACCAAGCCGAGGTCGGGACCAAGTTTAATTTGGCAACCTTGTCAACAAGTGGCCTAAGATGACAACTTGACAAGATCACAAGAACCATAGGTCAAGAGCAATAATAGGTCAAACATAATCGATTCCAAAATCACCAGTATCGTTTCAAAAAACTAGTATATAAACCTAAAGTGGGGAAAACGAGGTATAACACATCTGAGAACCTAAAACTATAATTCTAACTTCTAATTTTTTTCCCTAGATTATCTCACTAGATCGAGATCGAAGAGTTTTTGACCGACAACACATACTAAGTGAATGAGCTTGAAGAGAAACATCCATCATTAGTTAGTATAGTTGATTAGTGAGTTGATCAATAAATTTTTTTTTTCCAAAAAATGACCCTAAATTATGATACAACTACGAAATATGTAAAAGCAAGCCAATTGATTATTCTATTACCCTTGTTTTTTTATTTTTGGGATAATTTTCGTACTTTACTTTTAGCATTTGTATAAAATTCTTAAGAGTTTTATCAATTATCAGAATTGTCATCTTCATGCTATTACACTTTACTTTTAGTCTTCATTATGCTAAAGATTATAATAAAATCCTTAACACTGTTGTAAATTACAAATTTATCCCTCTCCATTTATTAATTACCAAAATTGCCTCATTTCGTGTCATTACACTTTACTTTTAATCTTTATTATTCATGATTATAATAAAATCTTTAGTACTGTTGTTAATTACAGAATTGCCCCTCTTCATTCCATTACATCTTAACTTCTTTCTTCATTTGAACAAAAGAAAAATAGTTATTATTGAAAAGTTGTATAGGATAGAAGAACAAGATGAAGGACTATTTTTTGTAACCTCTCTCCTTTTAATTAGTACGAAAAAACAAAGGAAAAGTTGCTATTAATGGATTACCCCATGCTCTCTCTCTCTCTCTCTCTCTCTCTCTCCCCTCTCATGGGATCCTACTAATGAACCTTTTTGAAGCATAAAGCTTGGGATTTCCATAATCGTTAGGGAAATTAAAGGGCACATTGGTCTTTTCTTGATGTCTATGGTTCGTTCCTAAAAAAGAAGGCAATTGGAGAGCAAGTGTGTAGGTCGAGGGACCCACTTGGTCTTTCATTACCTCTTATTGTTATGGGAAATGCTATGCCAGCATGACAAATAAGAAACTTCCACGTAGCACGCCGCTCCACCATATGACAGCTGGCAAATGCCTCTCTCTCTAAACCCATTTTACTCCTCTCTCCCTCCCTCCCTCTCTCTCTCTCTCTCTCCAAACCAGGCAAAATTGAATGATCGGCCTCGATTCAAAGAATACGAATCCACCATGTTCAGCCTCGATTCAAATCATCCATTGCTAAAAAAAAAATTCCCAAAACAATTCTATCGGAAACAACCAAATCAACGAATCCACAAAAAGAATCCAAGTTCTTAACGTTAAGACAGTTGGATTGAAAGGCTTCGTCCATGAGATTTTTAAGATGGGCCTAAATCGATCGGTTTCAAAACTAGGGTTCCATATCCTCTCAATTAAAACATATTGAGAAGGTTGGAGAGGAGAGGGTTTTGCCAGTTCACAGGAAACCTAAACAGTAGGAAGGACTACTTTGGGCGCCGGTTCACCTCGCCGGACGAGTTTAAGAGGCATGGTTTGGAATCGTTTGACACGGAATGTCTATAACGAAGGAGAAAACAATAGATACCCACGTACCCCTGCGCCGGCGGCGGTGCAGCTGTCGACGAGAACGGGAGTCGGTTGTGGACCGGTGATTAGAGAGAGAGGACTTGGAAAATTAATGATTCAAATGTTGACATCTATTCCCTATTCACTTTACCAAAAGAAAACAAAACATGATTTGGCTGATGTACAAATCAATATCTTCCTTAGAAAAAAGGCTTAATTTCACAAAAGTCTCATAAATTATTAATTTTTGTTATTTTTATTTTTTTATATAAAAAATAAATTATATTAACTTTTTAATTATTTAATTATATTATTTATAATTCTTTAGTTATAATTTATTTAAAATAGTAATCAAAATCAATCACGTATTGTTCATGTGCTTAAATTAAATTTTCTTATGTTTAAAATATTATTATTTTTTTTATAAAAAAAATAAATCAATATTCTATATGCAAGCTTATTCAACCATTGTAGGAATAAATCTAATCCATATTAACAAGTCTTTAAATAGAACGTTGACTTATTTTTTATAAAAAAATAAAAATATTTTAAACATAAAGGTATTTAAATTAAGTACAGGGACAATATTTTACCGATTTTCATCACTATTTCAAATAAATTAATAATAAAAGTGGTGTAAGTGATATAATTAAATAGTTAAGGGGGTCAATATGATTCACTTTTTAGATAAAGGCCTGAAAGTGATAAAAGACAATAGTTTAAGGTGTGTTTGTGAAATTAAGCCTAAAAAAAATAAATGAAGACTATTTTTAAAAAATACGTAATTATTTTGTTTTGTTTTGCACGAAAATAGAAAGAAAACATAGTTTTTCCTTTGTTACATTTTAGAGGAAAGAGGGAAAAAATAATAAAATTATTTAAATAAATAAAAGCGAAAAAGAAAATTTAAAAATGAGAAAAAAAAATTTTAAATTCTAATTTCCAACACATAACTCGAAGTAAACCGGAGAACAAAAAGTTTATTATTTTCAATTCATTTTTATTTCTTTTCCTACATTCCAAAACAAAGCCTACGTGATATAGTTGCTGAAGAAAACTGACCGATGCAAGACTTTCCGAAACAAAGAAGATATAATTAAAATAGGGCTTAATTATATAAACATCTCTTAAACTAATAATTTTTTATCATTTTTATTTTTTTATTTTAAAAAAATATTTATATTCTTTTAATTATTGAAAGTTATCACTTTTATTCCCTCAGTTAGTATTTCATCTAAAATTCTATTTAAAATTTGTCACATCTGAAAATCCGCAGTGTAACATTTTGCATAGTTTTATTTTAGCTTTTGTATTCCACTTCCATGAGGGAAATATATTTTTTTTCCTTCAAGGGACTGTTTAAATTTTAGCAGTAGTTTCTTCATAAACCTGGAATATAATTCTCTTGAGTACCCTCACTTCCTTGTAAGCCAGTTTTTAATAATGAGTTTTACCCAAAATTCTTATCATTTGGTATCAAAGCCAATCACGTCGAATATGCTACGAATCAAGGTTCTTATCATAAACCCACATGATTAAACTCATAAATTTTTATTTCAAATACTAATTTTTGTATTTCACTTTTCACTCAATATATTCTTTCGAAACCGGTTTTTTGTGATGATTTTCTTAACCTAAAAAAAGAAATGTGAGCATACTTTAATTTGTGTCTACACAAGATGGGGTGTTGACTTTTAATATAATAGCATAGATTACCAGAGAGAAGAGATGGAACGTAGGTAAGACGAGTGGTGATTAAGACTCTTATTTG
>BRYE01000010.1:18640573-18710573 GCA_030159115.1 Actinidia arguta var. hypoleuca | reverse complement strand
TTGTTTCAAATGCAAGATAATAAAGCCCTGCTCTAGTTTTGACATTTTAATTCATGGGACATAAACATTAGCTTTTATCCCATTGAAATAGTAATTTTTTTTTATAGGCCAATATCCCTGCTCAGTTCGATTGGGTTTGAGAAAAGACTAATCTGGGGCCATTAAAGTTAATGGCCAAAGAAACCTCTAATGGCCCTATGGGGACTCGAGCAGGTGATCTTTTGAACACAAAAGCCAGGGTCTTTACCGACTGAGCTACTCTTAGGGTCATTGAAATTGTAGTTGTAGATCATGGTATTTACTTTGCCACAAATTTTTCTTATGAGTGGTTTCTTTATCTTTGGTGGGTGGGGGTGGGGGGATTGCGAATATGGATTATCATTCACTTTTCTTTTATGGTAATGTGGCTGAAATCACTGAATTGTCTAAGTTACTTGTGGAATGTTGTTTGGGTGGGCAGACTGATCTGAGGTTCCAGAGCCATGCAGTCCTGGCGTTGCAAGAGGCAGCAGAAGCATACCTTGTTGGGTTGTTTGAGGATACTAATCTCTGTGCAATTCATGCAAAGCGTGTCACTATCATGCCCAAGGATATCCAGCTTGCAAGGAGAATTAGGGGCGAGAGAGCTTAGTTTTCTGTGAATGGTGGGGCAAAGCCTAATTCTTTTGATGGTTGGAGACGTTAGAAGCTTTTTAGGCAAACATCGTCTTTAGGTCTATTTTTCTTTTGCTATTTCACAATGGATGATTTGTAGAAAGTGCGGTATTATAATTGTGGATTGATATATACGCTATACTCTCATATGGTGCAATCTTCTGTTTTCTGGGGTTTATATGTCTGATGGTCTTTGTCCCATGTTCTACTACGACATTCTTTGTCATGTTTGCACACTCGTGGATGGTGGATTCTTCCGTTAAATTCATTTGTGTTTATCAAGGTAGGTAATGAGATTTTGCTGGCAAATGTCTGTTGAGACTTTTTAGACCGATAACTGATAATTGAAAACCATACTGCTGCAAGGTTAATTATTTTTGGGGCAAGTTGAATCAGGGTATTCAAGAACAGGTGTTTCGTTCACCTGCTGTGGGTACCCAGGTAGTTGATTCGTATATTGTCTAGAGCTTGGGGTGGATAATTTCAGTTTTCACGGTGCTTCAATTTCTGTATATTGAAACGCTTTTTGGGGCATTAAATATCGAACAGTTTATCAATACACTGTAAAGTAAATCAGTCACTGCTAAGCTCCATTGAACTTTGGTTTTAGATTCTTGTGCTTAATTACTTGCGGAGGGAACTAATTCAGAATGAGCAAATGGACATGACATAGCCAAACAACTTTTTCAATGATCCGTTGGATTTTTCCTAAATCTTTCAGAGGTTGCGTTTTTGGCATGGTTGTGTACTTGACATACTTGTACACAAATTCAAGTAGAAGGTTCAGATAGGTTAATGTTTTCTAAGCAATCGATTAGGTACAGCAATGTTTTTGCGTGATTTAGCAGATATCTTAGGCTGAAGAAACATAGAAATAAGATAGCAATTTCAATCCCACGAGTTATGTCTTCCAATATCATTCGTATACCAATCAGAATTGGACGAGATCTCGCACAATAAAGACCAAAACACAAGCCAAGTCTCAAATACATGGTTATTAGGACTTCTAAAACTTGCCTACAAGTATTTCCTTACCAAACAGAGGGATGCACAACAAAGTCCAGAAACACAATCTTAAAGGATTCTCAAAGACACATGCTAGTACTTGTAACCTCAACCAAGAGGTTTGAACAAGAAATAGTAAGAGCACCTCCAATGCAAAAGGCTTTTTTGGCCATTTCGTATGCCAAAATTTAACATGCTATTGTTGGAAATGTCCAAATTTGACAACCATGCTTCAAAGGAGTGAATGTCATTCACATCTTTCATTTCCTTCACAAAAATTGAATCGCATTTGTTAGCCCTATGATGAGAGAGAGACAGAGAGACAGAGACGCTCGCCAAAAATTGACAAGGGCAAAATTTTGGCCAGCCATTTGCAAACCACCCAAAAGGGACCATGGCTATTATTTAAAGAAATAGAAAGTCGAGAACTCGAGAATTAACAACAGGGGTTACACATCCAATACCTTAGACACAGGTATCAGCTCACAGAAGTATCCAAACAATCATTTTGCCACCATGTAACTCAGAAGGTAGGATACAAGCATCACTTCAACAAAAGCATTTGTGCATCACATATTCACTCTCTCAAGCAAGTTCAAAACCGTAATTTGAAAATCCTGCATGCAATAATCTCTTATTACTATGTATAGAAAATGTAGGTCACAGCTTAAGTTTATGCTTCTCAGTGACCTGTAACGGTTACAACTTCCCAAACAGTCGAAGCTTTTAGAAAAAATGGAGAAAGAGAGTTCCAACTAGGTTATGAATGCTAATAGCTTTCGTCGTAGGATCAACAAATATGTGTTTTGGACTCAAATAGTTCCAAGGCAAGGCAATAATTTTATTAACCGCTTAAAACAGAGACTTCTCCTGAAATTATTCAATTCTCATCTTCAGAAATTCATCTGATAGATCCAAGAAATCCGGATACAGTGACAGGAACCAAAAATATTTTAGGTTCTTCAGCAGATGCCATCTATAATGGACCCGGAAAGGTACCATTCTCCCTTTGCTCATTCCATCTGTCTACCTGCAATAACAAGCCATACAATGAAGTCAACTTCTACTTCCGTCAGCATTACAAAGCCGAAGTCCAGTAATAGGAAAAAAGAAAGTCATAATGTTTCATGAGGCCTCCAATTTGATCGGTTTTAAAAGTTAAGACATGTAAAATCAGTGGAGCAGATGCAAATTCGACAGTCAAATCAATATGGCTACATGACTGAAACCAGTTCCAACACATAATAGGTAACAAGGGTGTGCACAAGCAAGAAAGGTACATACCCATTCACCAGGGCAAAGAGCGCGATAGTATTTTGCAAACTTGTCACACTCAGAAGCACCTTCCCCTTTTGCAGCTACACACCTGAAAGACCACCCAAAAAAAAAAGTTGAGTAAATGCAGTTTAGGAAACACATAATAGTAACGCTGGGATCCAGATCAACTCACCGATGATACTCAATGTAACGGGTAAAGCAATGCCTAGATTGATTTGTAGTTGGGAAACGGAAATCTGCTGGTGCTGTCTCAAGCTGGAAACAATACACATGGAAGAATGGAAACATAAGAAAATGAAAGTTGTAAACTGCTGCTAATGCAGGAAGGAAAACAAGAGTTAAAGTTATGTTGTGGTGCAGTGCAGTGAAGCATACCTTAATCTCTGGTGTCTCTTCAACTTCTTGATCTCCCAAGTCTTCTGGTTCAGCATTTCCGCTGCTTTCCTCAGCAGCAACCTCGGTGGCTTCACTGACACTTTCCCCTGCATCGGGTGTGGCTTCACAGACACTTTCCCCTGCATCGGGTGTGGCTTCATTGCTTTCTCCAGTAACAACACTCGGAGCTCCGCTACTTTCTTCAGCAGCAGCTGGGCTAACAATCTCAACAGGGGTTTCCTCAGTTTTCGGAGTGACTACTTCCTCAGAAGTGGCACTTGCTGGGGTTTTCATCTCAGGTTCTTCTGCAGGCTTTGTACTGTCATCCAGCGTCTCCTCTTTCTCCTTCAGTAAGTATTGCTGCAATTCAGAGCATCAGAGAAGGTGGTTTTACCAAAAAAAAACAAAAATAACAACCTACAGGAGAAAGTGCAAGAGAGCATGCTGAGAAGCACACTGGCACAGGGTCCTCTGACTCCTCTCACAATACGTTCCAAGGTGAAAAGACCTCAATTTGTAGTTTAAACATCTCATTAATGTCAGCTAAGCACCAATGCCATCCCATAGCAGCCTCGTTTTAAACTAAATGGACTCGGTTCTTGCAGCCTAAAATGATTGATCAAGCAGTATTTATATGAGCAACAAAACCTAGATAACATACTATCGTGATAGCCTTTCACTAATGTGCAGTTTCCTTCTCTTTTTATTTTAAATGTTAGAATGTATCAAAGAACTAAGCAGAAATGCAGACACGAGCTATTTGCAATACAGGCAAAGGGTCCAGCAAACTCAACGGAAAATGCAGAGGAATTCGGTAGCATATGTAAGCCCAAGTAAGATAGAGAAAAGCAAACAAAGAAGAAAAATCAAAAGTCAGAATATGTATCACAGTTCATTGCGGAAAATTTTTCCATCTATATAAGTTCCGTAGTAATGCTTTGAAAATAAGTATACAAGGTCCAGGAACATTCATAGGACAAAGTATATAGAGATAAGCAAACCCAGGAAACAAATTAGAGAAAAGGGATTATGCATCCTCCTGTCAAAAGGCTCAAAGCATGTCCTATAAATTTTAAATACATAACAGACCATAAAGAATAAAATTGCTCACAAACGTTAGAGCATGGACGTCAAAGCTATAAAATTTGAGTAAAGTCTCAACAATTGACCAAATAAAAGGATCATACTTGTTAAGCAAAGAAATAGAAAAAGATCATAAACTGAATGCAACAGCATTTACAGTTAGAAAATATTAAAAAGTCTTATTGCCCACCGGTACCTGTTTATGGACCAAATTTTAACATTTGTGAGTCCACAGCTCACAATTTAACACCCTCAAGTTGTTACAAAATGATAAAAAGAAAAAAGAAAACAAAAAACATTGATGCAAAACATCTACAGAAATACACACATTTTGACGCAGCAAAACATGCAGGCCAATTTTTTATTCACAATTACTGTTGAAGTTAAAGGAAATTTAGTTGATTACATATTGCATGCACAAGCATATATAAATGTGGATCATGGCAGTATGCACAAACGAAGTATGAGTTATTTAAATGATTTATTTAAGTACGGAACAGTCCTATCCTATGTTTCCATACCAAGTGTCAGTACGAAAAAAGTTTTGCTCACTTGATTTTGGTAAGTAGTTTTATGAACTTGTCTTTCAAGGCATTCGAAATAGAGAGAGGGTTCAAAATCTATTCTCTCTCTATTGCGAGGACCAGTATTTTATGGCAGTATTTACATTCCATCGCTAGCTAGCACTTGCCAGCATTAATCATTAGCATTGGTAAAGAAAAGGTTGATTGATTTTATTCTTCTTGGGTAAGGTTCATGGAGATTTTTTAGACTAGACAGGCCTTGTTTTTGAGAGTCCATTGAAGTAGGACTAAATTGGTGGTTTGTCCTCAGAAGGAAGCTTTGTTTCTGCAATTGACTTCATACATTGAAAGCGTTTAGTATACCATGTAGGCGGGTGGTCACCAAGCAGGTCCCCAACCAATTTCTTCAGCTTATTTCATTTAATTATACCTTGGGTAGTGGCATATCGTACTCCCGGGAAACGAAGGTCAGAGGGTGGAGAATTCCAACAGCAGATCAAAAGTGCTGACATTGTTATAAAAAAAAAAATTATCTTCATACTTTAACATAATATATTATTACAACTTAAGGATGTACTTGAGATGAAAGGAGATTTAGGGGAGAAAAGGGATTCCTATCTTCCAACCATGTGAGAGGCTGGGAAGCTTTCTTCTCTACAAATATGAGCTGCTGCTTCTTGGAACATCTTACGAATTAAAGGATCCAAGTGACAATCTGGATACTCATGACGGATGCGTATCTCACACCGTTACGGTTACCCTTGTCATATCGAGTGGACTTGGGGACTTTGGGAAGAATTGAAGAGTCATGTAATTGCATAGAATATACTACATTCAAGCTATCCAACAAACCTTGAGCTAAACTCATTGAGAGAATTATGGATTTGATGGACAATGCCGGCATGGTGATTGACAAAATGACCAAAAGATCGCGATAGCCTCAAACAACTATCATGCCAATGCCATTTTTGACCGCTAAAAAAAAAAGAAGAAGAGTACACAACTTCGGAGCACAAGTCCGGACGCAATCCTCTCACAAGGGTTGAGTCCCGCATCATATGGGTCATATTCAAGTTTTAAATCGCGGTATCAGTAAACTGTATCGGTATCAGTGATATGGTAATGTATCAAATCATATCGGATTGTATCCACTGATCTTTACTAAAATATCCGTATCAGAATGCCAAAATCCCGATACGTAATAGCTGATATTTAGAACCTTGTCCTATTGTTGGAATCACCCTGAGGGTTGTGTCCGGAAGTTGTGCAGTTAGCATTTTTTATGAATGAAAACTTAAACATCATCACAATCCATTGGTAGTGCAGTAAATAGGAATAGAAGGATCCCCCAAAACACTACTTTTACATCATTACATCATTACATAATCATTATAAAAATCCAAGTGTCGTGTACCCATCAATCTATGTATCCATAGCAGCCGATCCATACAAGTCAATGGCCATCCAAAAACAAACAGATCAAACCCCAAACCATTGGGAAATGAGTCCGATCCTCAATTTTGAAGCAAAATATCACCAAATCCACCCCAATTATCCAAGTAATTCACAAACACAAAACAGAAAATACGAACGCACAAAAACAACTAGATCAAACACGAAATAGAATCCATGTCCACAAACTGTTGGGAAGCGAGCAAGATCCTCAATTTTGAAGTAGATTTCATCAAATCCAAACCAATTATCCAAAATTACTCACAAACACAAAATAAAGACTATGAACGCATAAAAGCAACTAGATCGAACACGAAATACAGTCCAAATCCCCAATGTATTGGGAAATTAGCACAGAAACTTATAAAAATTGGATAAATACAGACATACACAAATATATGTACATATTTATAGTACCTCAGCTAGGGTTGGGCTTTTTGCGGTGTCGACTTCCGCCATGGATGACAGGAGAGAGAAAGGTTCAGGTGCGAGAGGCGGCTAACAAAAGAAGAGGAAGATGTGGTGGTTAGGTTTAGAGAGAGATTTGCAGTGACTCACTGAGTTGGCAGCACTCGTTAGCTAGTCTAAAATGTGGACTTGGGGCTCATAAACTTGACTGGGTCGCATGATGGGCCGGGCCGGGCCGCCGGAGTCCGGACAGCTGCCCAGTCCATAAATATGGGCTATTTTTTAGCAAGTCGATAAGAATGGAGCTCTCAAAAATGGTCAGAGCATCTCTAACAACCTCTCAGCATTTGTCTTCCAGCTTTGAATGTTTTCCAATTTAAGGAGTCACTTTTTTTTATTACTCTAACACACTTTCGATTTTATCTGGTAAAAGTTAAAATATTCTTTCTTTGAAAATGTTTTAAAATAGGATAAATTTTATTAATCTTTCCTGAGATTTTTAACAAGTACATACATTTTCTCTATAATTTCAGAAATATTACTGATCTCACTTACGTTTGAAATTAATGTCAAGATTTTCTCTAGAGATATTTTTGTGCAAAAATGATAAACTTGTCATTTGATTTAGGGTTTTTAATTTTTTTTCTTAATAAACACATTAAAATAAACAAACATTCTCTCTTTTTAAAAAAAAATTATAATAACAAGTTTATTTTTATAGTATTTTTAGACTAGGAGCACTTAAAAAGTAAAATATTTAAATTAATATTTTTTTTTAAAAAAAATATCAATATCTCTTATTTTTTTTAAAAAAATATTGATATATCTTCTTTTTTTAAAAAAATAAGAAGAAGTTTTAAATTTATTGTTATCTCTTTTTTTTTAAATGATCACAAAGTTATTTTTCAAGTATATTTAGATTAGGAGTACTTAAAAAACAAAATATTTTTTTTAAAAAAATATTATTGATAATAAATTTATATTTATTTTAATGGGTGTATTGAGATAAAAAAATTAGAAGTCCTAAATCAAAGATTAAGTTTATCATTTTGGCATAAAATTAGCTATATGGAGAATCTTAACATTATATTAATTTCAAAAGTAAAAGAGGTTAGTGACATTGCTTAAACTACAGGGTAGGTATCTGTATTTGTCAAAAACCTAAGGAGAAGTTAGTGAAATTTATCCTTTAAAACAACTCACATAATTTAAAATTAATTTGGGTGATAATTTTTGCACTCTACGTTTTGTCTTTATCATAAATCTTTTGAATAAAACGCCTAAATTACCCCTCCAATAAAAAGAAAGAACTAAAAATATAATGGTATGGGGAGGACAATTATAATTATTGGTGAAAGTATTAAGATCTTAATTATAATTTTATATAATAAAGATAAAAAATAAAATACATTTTATAAAATGAAGCACCCAGACCAAACAATCATTTACATCTCCTATATCTCAAAAAAAATAAAGGCAAAAAGTATATTTTCACATCTGGGGAGGCACTGTAGTCAAGCCCAACTCTGGGGTAAGTCCAACAAGTTATTGGGCTTGGACAACCCTTGGGCAGGACAATCATCAGGCCACTAAAAAATAATTTTTTTTTTTTTTGTAATGCATTAATAATACGAAGGTAACTATATTGAGATCGGGTTAGGACAACCTAAATATCGAGGCCATTTCTGACTGTAGAAACTCTAATAGAGTTGTTCTTAGAGCCTATTGGAGAGATGTAATAAGGGAGAGGTTAAGCTGCTGCAGTCTCTTCCTTCCCACCACCACCTACAGGCTCCAGCCATCCCTTCCTGTTGCAACTCTCGCTCAGGTTTCATATGCATATACTAAACATGATTTTTATTTTTATTTTTATTTTTATTACTTTTTACAGCTGCTCTTTTTTTTTTTCAAGGAAACACGAGATAGCGGGTTTTACTTGTCCTATCCCCAAGTACCGACGATGTATATGAAGTTCATTTAAAATAATAAAATAAATTTTATTTACAGCAGTATATTTTCATCAATTAGGAGGTAATAACCTCCCAAGCATTTTTATTAGACAAATTACAAAAATCTAAATCAACAGCCTCTGTTTGGCTCCTCATTTGAGTTTGTGCTATATTGCCTCTCCACCCCCGTCACTGTTCATTCCTAACTCTTTTTGTTGTTGTTGTTGTTGTTGTTGAGAAGAGGGATGGAAACAAATAATGTTTGCACTTAAAAGTTTTATTTGAGTTTTTTTAATTGGTTTGGTCTCGAGTTTTTTTCGGTTTTTTATTAAATTTTTTTATCATTTGATCAGAATTTTATATTTTTCTGATTTCTTTTTATCAAGAGTCCGAAAAATGTTATAATTTCATCTAATTTGAAAGAAAAAAATTAAAAACAAAAACAAAATCAATTTTAAGTATTTTTTATATAATTTATTTTTGTCTTTAGTAAAAAAATTCTCAAATTCAATAAAAAAATTATATTTTAGAACTCCTCTTGTCAAAAGAAATTACAAAAATATATATATAATTTTGATCAATCTATAAAAAAAAGTTTACTACTAACGAAAAATACTTAAGAACCAAAGTATCTAAAAGACCAAAAAAATAACTTACCCAAACAGAGCCTAAGAGAGACCAGAGAGAAATGGTGTCCTATTTAGACCGTTGAGGAAGTAAAAAAATAAAAAATTAGACAAAGTATGATTTAACTAAAATAAGGAAGCAAAATGAAAGAGATTGTTAGAGATGCTCCAAATAACGTTCAACAATCTTGTTAGATAGGTATACATAGTTGCACTTGATTACAACTTTCTCTCAATAGGAGTAGAGACTGGAAAAGAACTCTATGATAGGTCGGAAAAAATGTCATTAGCCATAAATTTTGTCTTAACCACCAACGCTATATTCGAATCAAGGATTTGCAGTAATTTAACAAGAGAAACGAAAATGATAAGAAGTCGCATTAAGAAATTGTTGGGAAAAAAAGTAAACGTGATTTTTCTCAGGCATCATGTTTCTGCAGATAAGATGACCAAGACAGGTTCCGAACAAACATGACCTTATCACACATTACACGAGGAGTTCCAACTTCCTAATACAGAAATCAATTGAAGTAGGCTTTCAACTTTTCCTAAACACAATTCAATCTCGCCGTCACTATTCACCTAACCAAAAAAAAAAAATCACAACTAGAGTAGCTTAAGAGTGCTTATATCTCGGCCCAGGCCCCGCAGCAGCGGGAGCCTCCTACAATAGATCGCACTTCATTCTTATGAACATCAGTTACAATATGTATAGGAAGTGAGGTACATGCTACGGGTTTAATTGCGTAAGATAACATCGAATATCGAACACTAAGCCAACTATGGAAGTAGTATTTTATAGAATCCAATGCAGACTTATAACATTCAAAATCACATAAAATTGAAAACTAGAAGCACAGGAAAAACAGAACAACAATATCAACACCTTCAAGTGTCGGTAGTAAAAGCAAGAATGCCTAGAAATTTAGAAAATGAGAGGAAATTAGAAACAAGCACCTTCTCCTAATTAAAACAACCATGGGAGAAGAGAGAGAGAGAGAGAGAGAGAGAGAGAGAGAGAGAGAGAGACCCTTGAGGGCGTGTGTCCCTCATTGATGTTCATCGCCACGCTTGGGAGCTTCTTTAATCTCGTCAGCCCCGTCATCCTGCAACACAAACCAGAGAGTTCTAGAATTAAAAAAAAAAAACTTATAACATTGTAATATGGTCCAGCATTCCATGGAAATAATTCTTTCCGACAATATCACCAGCCGAGCAGCTATCACTAGTTTCTTGCCTGAGGATAACGTATATTCATTCCACTTAGAAAAATAAAACGAGTAATATTCCACTTAAATATCACCAGGTAAAGAAACATTTTGTACCATTTAGTAAAATGAGAGAAACAATTGATAAAATAGCACATTGCGTGGAACCAAGAAATACCTGCATGTCTGAGGTCCACAGAGTGAGGTTGTCCCGTAAAAGTTGCATAATCAATGTACTATCCTTGTAAGACTCCTCTCCCAACGCATCCAATTCAGCAATTGCTTCATCAAAAGCCTGGTCAAGGCAGTAAAATATGAAACAGATCAGAGCCAAGCATTAATTGAAATGTACCTCATTTTTTAGTGCAAGGGTGTAGAATTTTGAAACAGTGGGAGATGTACAATGGTTAATGAATTAATGTCCAAACATGCATTCGATAGGAGGTGCATCAATTTCGGTGACCATTTTAATTTTGATATGCAGTAAACCAACAATTGAAGCCAAACCAACAATTGACAGGAAAATCTTCCCAAAGTTCAAAACTATCTTTCATAGTTATGCTACCTCACCAAAATGAAAAAGAAAACAAGAGTATTAGATTCAGAATATCTCACCTGTTTGGCAAGATTGCAAGCACGGTCAGGAGAATTCAAAATCTCATAGTA
The DNA here is from genome assembly GCA_030159115.1 of Actinidia arguta var. hypoleuca. Lineage (NCBI taxonomy): Eukaryota > Viridiplantae > Streptophyta > Magnoliopsida > Ericales > Actinidiaceae > Actinidia > Actinidia arguta. Next base: position 18,699,345 of record BRYE01000010.1, on the reverse strand, counting down.
AAATACAGAAAAGTTAAGAGCAAGTCCAAGGCGGATTGGATGTGTTGAAGCAAGTTCCGCATTTGCAATATCCTGGGAACAAAATCACAGTAAATATTTCGTCAAAAAGAAAAGGAAAGAAACAAAGAAGCAACCCACAAATGACCAACATCATCCTATACTTCACTATTGGTTGAAGCAAAGTGCCCCCACTAACAAGTCTTATTGATGCTAGAATAACACAAGATTTGTTAATATTAGTTATATTTTTTTCTTTTTCAATTTACATCAGATGCAAAAGTCTGTGAACAATAAATTATCATAACTCATTTCTAAATAAACTTGGTAAAAAACGCTGACAGACAAAAAAATGTCACACTGTTAAAAATGAAATTAAACTCCCCTGAAATTTGGCCAAGGCATTAGGATTTCCATCAGTTCCATTGTTTCAACCAGAAACAATTTCTAGAAAGACTTTCAGAAGCCTTCAGAACTCAATGCATAACAGTAATTGCACTAACTCCTTTTTTTGGTGTATTAGGCTTCCCATCTTGATCAGTATCTATTGATTCTATTTTGAGCATCCCTAGCAGGATAATGTCTACTTACCCCCAAAATACTTCTCCCTTAATAAAAAGCACTTTGAAGTGAGAGTTGCGAACCTTGTAATTGATGAAACCACAGTAAAAACGCTACTGATTTTCTCTGATATGTTATCTTTTAAATTCAGTCTGTCTGAAATTTCATAGCTAATGAAGCATTTATCAACCCTATCCGAGCCTGACCAAAAATATCCTGCTTTAAACTTAAGGGCAGAAACAGTTACATTCATCAGGGGAAAAAAAAAATTATTACCTTTGGGCAATAATAGATAACAAATAGGAGTATATGTACTCTGTGACATTATCTAAGATGAATCTGTGCCCATAGGAACTAAAACCTAGACTCCATTTGAATTTCTAATGAAGGGATTTGACACAATGAGAATAGCTCAAATTTAAATTTGAGATTTCCCATATGGATTTGGAAATTTAGTTTGGAAGTTTTATCACGGTGTATTTGAAAAGACGATTTAATAAGAGTCATTTGAAATCCTTTGTGCGAAGGATTGTAGTTATACAGATCAGATCCTAATGAAATACATCTCTCCTACAATCCATATTCCACTCTAGTTTCAAAGGCCACCTGTGACTTGTATTTATTTGTGAAATGAAATATCAAATGATTCAACCCCTTCATTTAAAAACCACATCTATCCAGATGGAGTCTAAGCTCCAAAAAATAGGAGTAGAATTAGACAAATCTACCAAATCCAAAGCAATGTGGAGTCCAAAACACAGAAATCACAACCTAACCACCAAGATGTATCTAAATGGTCTTGCAATTCAGCAATTGTGCATTTTCAGATATAAACACACACCAATAAACACATACTTAAGACAGTGAGGAACAAGCGTTACAAACCTGTGCCGCCTTGTAGGCACAGGTTTGTAAAATGCGAAATTCATATACTCGTGACATTGTAAAGGATGAATCCACACCCTTATCCAGATCATTTGCATCTGAAATAAAATCTACAATCAGGAAAATCATCAGAGTCAGACAAATCTAGCAATTCCAAAGCAATTAAAAATCCAAAACACAAAAATCGAAACCTAAGCTCCAAGAAGTTTCTTAATGATCTTGCAATTGCCCATATGTGATACATCTCTTTTACTTATTTTTCATATTCCAATCTAGTTTGAAAGTCCACCTAAGGCTCTTATATTTTTTGAGAAATTGAACATCACATCGCTTCATTTGAGCCTAAGGTCCAGAAAAATCATTAGAATTAGGCAAATCTACTTAATGTAACGCAATTTAAAATACAAAACACATTTAACTTAGAACCTGACCTCCATGATGTTTCCAATTAGTCTTACAATTTTGCATATACAAGATTCACACTCCAGCAAAACACATACTTAGACAGTGAAGAACAAACCTGAGCCGCCTTGTATGCAGTGAGCGTGCTCTCGGCGGCCTCCTTCCGCTCCGCGCCGGTCTTGAACTCAGCGAGGTACCGATGGTAATCGCCCTTCATCTTCAGGTAAAACACCTTCGAATCCCCAGAGGCGCTCAAAGGGACGAGCCTGGAGTCGAGGAGCTTGAGAATTCCTTCGCAGATGGAGGAGAGCTCGGACTCGATCTTGGATCTGTAGCCCTTGATGACGGCGACGTTTTCGTCGTTGCCGCGGCTCTCCTCCTTCTGCTCGATCGACGAGACGATGCGCCACGAGGCCCTGCGCGCGCCGATCACGTTCTTGTAGGCCACCGAGAGAAGGTTGCGCTCCTCCACCGTCAGCTCGTCGGACTCCGCCGCCACTGCCGCGGATACCTTCTCCATGAACTCCACCATCTCCTCGTACCGCTCAGCCTGCTCTGCCAGCTTCGCCATGTACACGTTTTCCTCGCGCGCCGATGGTGCCGCCGCCATGGTTGGTTTTGTAAGATCTCTACGCGAGGTCTCTGAGATCTGTGGTTTCTGTGTTTGATGCGGAGAGAGAGAGAGGCAGAGGAGAGAGGAGGAGAAAGAGCCAGAGCAAAATTACAAAAGTAGCCTTCTTTTAAGGCTACTTACCCCGTGAAAACCACATAATAACTAATTACTGCTCAAAAAAAATATTTTTACTGAATACTAACTTACCGACTTCCGTATAAAATTTAAGTAGGCAAATTAATAGTAATAATTTTTTAACATAAAAAATAATAAATTATTAATATAATTATTATAATAAAAAATAATTAATTTTTAAATTATCATATAGACAAAATTCCTACTACACGAAATTGATATAAATATATTAATTTCAATTGGACTAAAAATATTAAAAAAATATTCAATCAAAACTCCATACTATAAATAACAAAAGTTCTCGAATATTATTTTATGCAAATTAAGAAAATATCACATATAATTAATTCACAACTACTGAAAAATAATAAACTTCTAAATTGACTAGAGTATTTGTGTTAATACAAGTCCGGATCACAATTTTTATTTGTATATAAGTTATTATATTTAGGACGAAGCATAAAAAATACTATTTTTCACTTATCATTAAGAATTTTCTTTTACCATTCATAAAAAATTAAATATTAATAATTTAATGATTTATTTTTTTATACATTGTTTTCATGTAAAAAATTGAATTAATAATTAATGATAATCTCTTATTGGTTGTTGAAATTAATATTAATAACTCCAAGTTTATTAAGAAAGTATTTCAAGTAGAGTTCTTGAATATTAGACTTTATAGAAAACAAATTAAGAGATTGATTTTATATGTATATAAGTTGATATATTTATATTGATTTTATATGTATATATGTTAATATATTTATATGTATATAAGTTGATACATCATTTTTTTTGGTTATTATGTTAACTTCATAGTAAATACCTAAATTACTTTTCTACTGTAAGTAATAAGCAAAAGTTCAAACAAGTGGAAAATGACAATTCAAGTTATGGTGAAAGTGACAAGAGTTTTGTTGTAATTTTGTGAACACAAAAAGTGTAGTGGTCCAGTTTGGATTATTGATTTTTTTTTGTGTGTGTGTCTTTAAGTGATTTTTTTTTAAAATTAAATGAGAAATTTGTACTTTTGAATTCCTCTCATCGAGAATTCATATGACCTAACATTATTTTTGTAATATTTATATAGATTGTGATCCAATAATAAAAAAACATTTAAAGTTAGCCATATTTTTTATTCACTGAATCATTTTTTAGTAGGACTCGCACAAAAAGAAGAAAGAAAAATACTTTTTTTCCTCTCATTTTTTTATTTTTTTTGGTATTTAATATTTTTGTATTTAATTAAAAATTTATATTATTTTAGTTCTTTTGATGAGAAAAGTCTAAAAATATAAAATAATTATTTAATTTGAAGATAAAATATATTTTTTATTTTTATTAAACTTTCTTTTAAATTAGATATTTTTTTATATTGTTAGACTCATTTTATCCAGAAAAATTAAAAAATTTTAAAATATTGATTAATTGATAAAAAAAATTAATAAAGAGAATAAAAGTTAGAAAACAAATCAAATAAAAAAATTACCCCAAATAAAAAGAGAAGTGATTTTCATGCGTCCACTTTCTTTAATTATATTTTTTATATTTATTGAAATTAATTTATTCAATGATCGTAATAAAATATTTGAGTAAAAATAAATATTTAAATAAATTTATTATAATAAAGACAAAAAAAAAAATCTATAATATAAGATATAAATATTTTTGAATCTTTCAAACTATTTATATAAGAAACCAAAGTTTTTGAATACAAACTATCTCCTACTATATACGGTTGGAATCTATTTGAGTTAATCCCAGGCTTGAGATTCACCTGAAATTAATTTTTTTTTTCCAAAAAATATCATTTTATTATTTTTAAATGTGTGAGGCTCACATAAATTGTGATTCAGTAGCAAAAAATACTCTAAAACTGAGCATATTTTTTACCGATTGAATTATTTTTTTAGTGGGATCTACACTCAAAAAAACTAAAATACCATTCTTTTCTCCCTCATTTATCCCCAAATAACAATATTATTTTCAAAATTATTATACTTTTTAATTTGTTATCCATTTTATAACATGTATCTCTTCGTATATGCATGTAATGTATCTCTTATCTAATATTTATATTTTATCTGTTTTTAAATTTATAAAATTTAACAAGTACACTTAAAAAATATATATTTTTTAAACGTATTACTTGTGTACGCGAACAACAATTACTGGTACTACATAGCGACTTCATACGCAACATCCCTTTGGGGTCTTGCATAGCCACGTTGAAGCCGGATCCTTGGGCATTACTCAGCGACGTGGGCCCAGGAGAGTTGGGGCATGTTGGTGCGTGGGTTAAGATCATTTGAATTGGAAGCTATTTGGAGTGTTTTTCAAATGATCAAAATGATGCCATTTAATTTATCAAAACGATGTTATTTTGATAACGTTGAAAAAAATTTATCTGTTTTGTTTATCAAAACAATGTCGTTTTGATTTCGCTAAAAAAAATTCCTCTCACACAATTCCCTTCTCTCTCACACACAGAACAAAAACACCCCAAAATACCTCCATGAATAAGCTCCTATGAAAATCGTCCTCCCTCTCTAGAAACTTGAACTACCACCACCGCATTTCTCTAATCCGCCACCTCCTGCGGCATTTCCACTGCTAGCATCTTCTCCACCATCTCCCGTAGTGTCGGCAACTCTAGCTCAGTCGATCTCTCCCTCCCTGTTTCTCCACTAACGGCCACAACGCCGCCGACAGACTTATCTTCAAAATAAAAATGGCTTGAATGCTTGTCTTTATCATATAAAAATCACCTCAATCATATAAAAATCAGCTCAATCACAAAATATAAGAACTTTGAACAATGAAGGAGAATGTATATTGAGGTTGGATATAGTATTTTGACACCATGAATCCAGTTTTACATTTTAGAGTTTTGTCATAAGCTTGTCTTCAGTTTTTTTTTTATCATTTATTAAAACCTAGAATCGTTTCGATTCACCCTAACTAGAGAAATTTAAAGGATAATTTTTTTTATGAAAAATAAAAAAGTTCACCACAAATAAAAAAAAGTTCAAAAATAAGTTGATTAATAAAAACAGCCAAATGAACTTCAGTTTCCAAATTGCTTAAACCAAACTTTTTTTTTTTTTCTCTATCAAATTTAAGAAAAAAAATTTAATTAAAAGCTTGATTTGAAGAAAGATTTTGTTCTCCCTTAATTTGATGAAAGAATTAGAATTTTCTCAAGAATTTTACCAAGGATTGAAGATGTCCTAAGAAACACTGGATAGAAAAAAGGAAAATAAATAAATAAATAAATTTGAATAAAACATATTTATTTGTCAGATAACAGATGGGAGGTCTGCAAACGTAAGGCGGAGAACTGAAATTTTTTAAAACTATAAAGGGGGTCAGTGTAATTATCTCCGAATAAAACGATAACTCGCCTCTCGTACAAGTTTGCAGGAGTGAGAGCGATAACGAAACCCTATCATTGCCGCTGTGAGCCTCTGCTCGAGACTAACTGGCTGAAGCTAAAGCCTTGTTCCATTGAAGATGAAGGTTCGATCTCTGCGTATAATCCTTTTAGCACTATTCATGATTCTCTCTCTCTCTCTCTCTCTCTCTCTCTCTCTATATATATATATATATATATATATCGATCTGTATATCTATCGATAAGTTTTGATATCTGTTTCGCAGTTCAACATCGCGAATCCGACCACTGGGTGCCAGAAGAAACTTGAAATCGACGATGATCAGAAGCTGTAAGTTCATCTACATGTGTTCATTTTTGTTATGGATGCGCACTAATTCACGAGGCCTTTTTCCTGTATTTGTTTGTGACAATGCTTACTTTAATTAACGTAGTTTGTTGTGAGCAAACCACTGTTTATCACAACGCTTATATGTGTGTGTGTTGGGGTGGTGATTTGGATCCGTAATTGAGATTCACTTGATTCGTTTACATAATTTTTGGGATTCATTTGGTTCATTGGAGGGATTTTTCAAGTAAATGATTGACTTTTCATTTTTCAGGAAATATTTGGTTGGCATTAAGGCCTTGTTGGATAACATATTTCAATTTAATGGAATTAGCAATCCAATCCCAATCCCAATCCCCTCAGGCCACGTTTGATAATAGATTTTGAGAGTGGGATTAAACTATTAGTCCTATTCTAGTGCAAAAATTAAACTCCAGATTAATAGTCCAATTGGGATTGATAATCCAAAAAATAGAAGATTAAGAATCTCATGGGGTTGAAATTACTAATCAAATCCCATGGGACTATTAATCCAGGGATTGGGATTGGATTGGTAATCTCATTAAATTGAAATCTATTAACAAGCATGGCCCCATGGGATTCCTAATCCTTCATTTTTTGGGGATCAACACTCCTAATGAACTATTAGTTTGGAGTTTAATTTTTGCACTAGAACATGATTAAAGTGGGGCTCACAAGACTAATAATCAAATCCTTCCCTCAAAATCTATTATCAAGCGTAACCTAATTGTCTAGGAAATTCTTTCAATATGTAGTGGTTTGCGTACAGAGGAAAGCAAACTCCAATATTATAGGCAGGATGAATAATTGTGGAAATGTTTGATTTGGGTTTATCATTTCATTTAACTTTAGAAGCTTAGAGCTATATTTTGGTAAATAAATTCCAAATCAACAACACAAATAACTGCAGAAAGGTTTAACCACTGACTTTGGGTTTCTTGCCTTAGTATGTTAGATTTAAGGCTTTAGGTACTCTCTTTGTAATTTAGATAGTATCCATCTCTTGATGTTTCAAGGCTTCACTGCCAGTTGCTAATTATATCTTACAAGTCTTGTTGCGAAAGCAAACTATGGAAACAACTTACTGTCAAATATTTATCATCTAAATCATGTTTAAGAGTTGAGACATTTGGAATTATACTAGACTTTGAAGTTTCTGCAGTTTGTAATGACGATTGTGAAAGATTTCACGTGTTATATGAAATTGACTGATAATGCACGCCTTCTCTGAAATAAGGGGTAAAAGATTGCTTGAGGAGGTGGAGAAAAAAATGTTATAACATTAACAAGTAGTTATTTGGGAGAAAGAGCAGTAGGACCAACAAAATCTAAATTTCCCTTTGTTGAGATTGGCACAGTTGAGGAGTGCATATCTTGACCAACTGAATTTTTATTCTTCTTTGCACGATGTGGATTTCTGTTATTTGTGTAGTAGGCAGATTTAACTCGTCTAAATTTTGAAACACTTAAATAGGTTTTGTGGCTGCTTGGGTGGATGAAATGTGTAACATTTTTCCTAAGAAGCACGGACACTTGTAAGATGGTGGTGTGTCTTGTCGGACACTGAAACTTGTTAGACAGTCTCCAAGACGTGTAGGACACTCGTCAAAACATCTTATTTGGACACTTGGGGGACACATTTGTCCATCAGTTAGACATTGATGAAACAATTTGCAAGTTTGGAAATTTTGAATTGGGATACAATGGTTGAATGAGAACAGTGTAGATTTGTAGCAATATCTCGTTCTTTTAGACTTTGCTAATTTAATGAACGTTGTGGTAGATTATTTATATCATCCATGACGTATCTATTAATGGAAAACCCTTTCTCTGGAATGAATTTAAGTACTATATGTATATGGATGATATATGTGTGTTTAAGCTATGAAATATATTATTGTTTTATTTTAATTTCTATTGTATTGCATTTTTTTTATTATATAGGTATAAAATATCCATATACATGACATATAATTGGGTTTTCACTATCATCACTTGTTCGAATTTTGAGTCCTTGATCTACCTAATATCAATTTACCTCTTCGGATCTTCCTGAGACCCTAGCATTGAGTACTTTGAAATAATGCTGCTATTGCCGTTATTGAAACATTTAACAACGAGCCATTTCTCAATAAGCATGCCATTGTAACTCATGCATGCATTGTATAAAAAAGTTGTAAACTCAATGCCTTGCATCTTCAGCAATTATGAAGAATATAGCACATTCCTTGATTCTTCTAGTGTTTTTAAAATTTTTGGTGATTGACTTTTTTAATTTCTCACCTTTTGTTTTAACTGCATAGCCGAGCCTTTTTTGACAAGAGGATCTCGCAAGAGGTCAGCGGAGATTCCCTTGGAGAGGTATGCACGTGCACTCTTTCATAAATCTGCAAATTCTACTATGAGTTTTGTCTTTTACCTCGTGACCTTTTTTTAAAAAATTTCAATAGGAATTCAACGGCTATGTTTTCAAGATCATGGGAGGCTGTGACAAGCAAGGGTTCCCAATGAAACAGGGAGTGTTAACACCTGGTCGTGTCCGGCTCTTGCTGCATAGAGGTGTGTGTAATTTTCTATTTTAATTTATCTTATCTCATTGGCAGCCACAGCATTTTTTTTCATGCACAACGGTCTTTTTAGAAGGATACGTTGCTTTAGCTTATTGTTGTTTCCCTTGCCACAGGATATTGAATCACTGATCTGGAACCTTTTAATCTTGATTGGGCAGGGACTCCTTGCTTCCGTGGATATGGTAGGCGCAATGGAGAGAGGAGGAGGAAGTCCGTGCGTGGGTGCATTGTCAGCCAAGACCTTTCTGTTCTGAACTTGGTTATAGTGAAGAAAGGTGAGAATGACCTTCCTGGGCTGACTGACACAGAGAAACCAAGAATGAGGGGTCCAAAGAGGGCTTCAAAAATTCGTAAACTCTTCAACCTCTCCAAGGAAGATGATGTTCGAAAGTACGTGAACACATACCGCCGATCATTCACAACCAAAGCTGGTAGGTATCACAATTTTAAGCATGCCAACTGTGTTTAAATAATTAAGGAGGTCTCAAGTTAGGTGCTCAAGAATTTAAGAACCGGGTTATTGTGATATTTTCTCATACTTTATATGGAGTTGGTAGTGTGGGTTTAGATCCAAGGGGTCATTGACCTCAATCACAACCTACCATGTGCCAAGAGGATACAATGCTGGATTGTATTGGAAGGTGGCACCTCTAATCTGGTTGATCTTTTCCTATGTTCTGTTATACATGAAAGCATTGGGGTTGATATAATTACATTGTTCTGGAGTTAATTTCCTGCCTGTTAAAACGTTTGTATAATGCATGTTCTCTAATTGGTTCATTGCTATTGTCCTAATTTAAAAACCATTACTTTCGTTTGTATAAATTACTAAGAAGATGAGGTCTGATTGTATTTTGTTTGAGTTGGACTATTTTTTGACACTTTTTTTTCTGTTATGATTGTTGCAGGGAAGAAAGTCAGTAAAGCTCCAAAGATTCAGAGACTGGTTACTCCATTGACTCTGCAAAGGAAGCGAGCTAGAATTGCAGATAAGAAGAAGAGAATTGCAAAGGCCAAGGCTGAGGCAGCTGAGTACCAGAAGCTCCTTGCTTCCAGACTGAAGGAGCAGAGAGAAAGGCGAAGTGAGAGCTTAGCCAAGAGAAGATCCAAGCTCTCCGCTGCTTCTAAGCCATCTGTTGCTGCTTAGGTCCATGCTCTCTGCGCAACTGCATTTTTGTTGAGGTTTGGATAGTTTTCACTTACTATGGTATGGTTTTCCATATGTATTGAGTTAATGACTGAACAAACTGTCCATTTCAAGATGGTTATTTGGAATTTTATTTTAGATAATTTGAAAATTTTCTGTTTGGGATCTTAATTTTTCTACAGTAATCCATGCATTTTCGCTATAATAACGTGGTAATTATGAGTTAGCTTTGATTGCAAATTATTTTACGACTTACATGAAGCTCTTCTGGGATTCCCCTACCCAATGCTGCGCTACTTTTGTTACTTTTCACAAATTGCATCTGGCCTTCAATGTTTTGATATATGTCATTCTCTCGTACATGTTCACACTTTCTCCCTCCCCCAGACATTTCAATAGATCAATTTGTGACATTTTTTCTGGACTTAAGAGACGTTGCTATTAAATGCCTAATTTGATAGAAACTTGAATCCTTTTCAAGTTTTTATTCATATGCCGGTCAAATGGTTAAATCTTGTGATTCTCCTAAATGCAAGTTGACGGAAAATTGAGTTGAAACTTGTTTGCTGTTGCTAGACGTTTAATATCGCGATTGGAAGCGAAACGACTTCCTCTTTATCATTTAGTATTGGAAATTGTACAATGCAGCATCACGGTCACAGGGTAGTGTGATTTATCTTTGTCGGTTTTATTCAATTCCACATCTTTAGAGGCCGTTCAACATCTCATGGATATTTAGGCATTGGAAGTGAAAAGAGTGTGTGCGCCTATTTTGTGTTACTCCATTTTGTTTTACAAAAAGAAAACGAAGTCTATCAGCTACGCGCTTTTATGCACTGAAAAGTCCTTTTGTGAAGTTGAATTTATGATTCTTCGGTCACGTCTTTTCCTTCAATTTTCATAAAGCATGTATGGACCAGCAAGTAAATACAACATAATCAAGGATGTTCTAATTTTCACCACGGACATGCAAGGAAGATTGTTGTATAGTGTCTTGGTGTATGTTTTGAGCTGTTGTAGCTGTCTGATATGTTTAAACCAGCATAGGACATCTTTCTTACAGTGCCTGCATTTGACTTGGTGTATGTTTTGCTGTGGTGGCTGTCTGATATGTTTAATCGAGCATAGGACATCTTTATCACAGCGCCTGCATTTGACTTGGTGTATGGTTTGTGCTGTTTTGGCTGTCTGATATGTTTTTAACCCAGCATTAAGACTTGTTTCTCTGTAATCCGAGCACTCCTGAAGCTGCTAAACATTCAAACTATAAATCTCAAACTGTGAGATTTTTTACTTGGACGGATGTAGGCGGCATTTTTTTAACCATACACGACTGACCGCAGTTATGGCCCGCATTACTGTTTTGGTATACATTTTAGAGCAAGCGTTTGTTGAAGTTAAACTTAGGCCAAAATTGATTATTAAAAAAAGAATTGAAAAGTTTTTTCATAATTCATTTTTTTTTAAATTTAAGTTGTTTTTAGAAAGAAGAAATTGTATCAAAAGTTGAAGTAAATAAATTGTATCAAATACCTTTTAATGCGATAATTATCAATGAAAATCACATTTACATATTATTTAAGGTGGCGTCTTACATAGAAGTGAGATGGGTTAGCCCATATAAAATAACACATTATACTCGGCATTTAAGGCAACCATGGGTTGGTTATTACTTATTAGTAGTCCAAAGCCTGTGGTTAAATTTGGAAACAGAGAGGGTTTGGTGGAGGAGTATATGTATATGCGTATCACTAAGACACAAGAACAACCCCTAGAAAGTCAAGTTTAGGACACCCAATGTCTTATTCTCTCTCTAATTAATTCAAAAGTCTGCTTCACCCTACCCAAGTTTAGAAGTTATAATTTATTTATTTTTATTATTTTTTTTTTAAGTTTGATTTCAAATCTGTGGTAGATCTCATCAGACACGTGATTACCAAATGACCATATTCTCCTCCTACTCATACCTACACTTCAAAATAATCACTAATTTGTGAAGCCCTAGACTAATTTGAGAAACATGCCTACAACTACCTAGTTTTTGATTAATGAAGTGGACTAGTGGAGGTTGGAACCATCCTTTCAAATTATTGCAGGAATTTTTTTTTTGACAGAATTAAAAAAAAACATCCAACCCTAGGTGATTTCCGAAGCTAAAACCTGCAGGAGATATTCTTTGATGGGAGTTATATAGTAGGTTATTCAATTATGTAGCGTTAAGTCGCGGACTCGCACATTGACGGTAGCACGTACCCACATTCCAGACACTGGATATGATCCCCAAACCTGAAAGACACGCTTACCAACTTTTGTGCTTAAATGTCTGTCTAGATGCTTGGCCACTTGGGGAGGTTTGAACTTGAGACCTAGGTGTTGAAATCCTTAGATTTTTGCTAGTTAAACCAACTCACTTGATTAATTTTGACAGAATTGCTATAAGGTAATTAGATAAATATCAAATTAGCACATACATCGAGATAAAAATGCTACAAGAAAACTCTTGTTTAGGTCTAATTTGGGTTAAATTAATTTTTAGCTAGTCTTTGATTTTTTTTTAAAAGAAAAACTTTTGTGCACTTATTTTACCGTTTATTCAATTTTGTTTGCTTTTTCTGTTGCTCTTTGAGAGAAATTTGAGAATGTAAGAATTTTGATCAAATTTAAAAATAAAGTCCACTTAAAGACAAAAAAAACACTTATTTTCAAGTGAAAATGGATCCTTTTGTTTTTCCTTTCTTCTAGTAATACTCTCACTTGCCAAAAAGAAAAAAAAATGGATCTTCTGTCTTTAGCGAACTTTTTTATATATAGATCAAATTATTTACATTTTTTTGATTCTTTTTGTCAAGAGTTGCTTGAAAAAACATAAAATTACGAACAAACGTAAAAAAAAAAAATATTAAAGACAAAAAAAAATTAAAAATCAACATGGCCCTATTAATAAAAGAGGTGCATCAAAGAAATTTTGAAAAAATTGTTGTAATATAAACATATATATATATATTATACTATTATAATAAAGCAATGCCTAATTTTGTGAAGTCTCGAATTTGGCGTGACAGCCAAACATTTTTATGTCAATTAACCTTGTAGTGCAACAAAAATAACCACCGCCTACTTGAGTACTTTCAAATTTTTAAGGATAAAAAGGTAAAGTAAATATTTACAAGTAACCATCCACTCACTATTCAGAAATCCCCCCCCCCCCCCCCCCCCCTCTTATTATCAAATGCATAATGCAGCCATTACTCTTTGCTTTATTCCCATCTCTTCAAATTCTCCAAACCATTTCTTTCAGTATACACACACAACACATTAACATACTTCAAAACTAATTAAAAAGGAAAAAAAATATAATTTAATACTACAGCCAGCGGGTACAACATAAAGAACCAAACACATTGGAAGGTCTTGAAGCCAGATCTAAAGCCGTACCGACGATAATGAACTCAGCGGCGCTGACACAAGCCTCCTCTTTCTTAGGCGCTCCGCAATGACGAAAGCAAGCTCGAGAGATTGAGAAGCGTTGAGCCTTGGGTTGCAGTGGGTGTGATGGCGCGAGCTCAGGTCGTCAAACGTCATGGTTCGTGACCCCCCAATGCACTCCGTCACGTTTTGGCCAGTCATCTCTAAGTGAACACCTCCCGAGTTACTTCCTTCTTGCTGGTGCACATCGAAGAACGCTCTTACTTCGGCCTGTCCCAACGAAACACAAAATTTAGTGCTATTGACGATTAAGTAGTATCAGTTTCTATCAAAAGCAAGGTTTAAAATATCGGCTGATAATTATTTGGACCACTGATACAGATATATCAGCGAATGATGTGTGATATCGGCCAACACATATATAAGGACACATAAACACCTACCTACCAAAGAAATGTCTTGAATCATTGAATGGGCAGTTTTGGAATCTCCTTTTGACTATTTCACCAAAGCACTGCTTCATGTTGCCACTTTCTCAACTGCTATGCCTTGTTCACAATGTTGCCTAATTCTCTTGTTAATAAATAAAAAGCATAGTTCTTATAAGCTCAGGACTGAGCCAAGGCTCAATCATCAAGTTCAAACAAATATTACAAGGTCACCAAACAATGGACCCTCTTCATAAAATCATGCACATGGCAAGCGTCGAGATGTTCTAATAGAAGCAAACATTGATGAACATGTGGAAAGCACTGTCGTGACAGAAAATTATTCGTCCGCTGATTCCTTACAAATTCTAGCAAAAATTGGTCACTATGTGGCAAATGGGGTGACAGATAGCATCCTATAAGCCACAACTTTAATGTGCATATGGACAACTCGCAGAGACAAAAATCTATTCCTCGTTATTCAGAAGTACTTCTTCAACAATATACTATAATTTGCAGTTAGATTCTTTCAAGCATGAAATAGAGTCTCGCCATTTTGTCATCCTTATTTCCTTTTTGTTCTGATTGACACCATTTTGAAGGTTTAAGCTACAAAGCATTCAACATGAAGCAAATATCCATCCAATAGAAGAAGAAAAAGTAAATAAAGGAGGGAGGGAGAGGGAGCACTTTACCCTGATGGCATCGAAGGGGCGAGTTTGAGACCACAAGGAGCCTTGATGGTGTTTCCGTGCATAGGATCACTGACCCAAGTTACGATTTGGCCTGCCCTGCGAACTGCCCTAATTAGATGAGGAAGCTTCACTCTCATCTTCTCTGCTCCCATTCTTGTGATAATTGTAATCCTCCCGGGCTTGTTCTGAGGATTCAGAACCTCAATGACCTTAACCAGCTGATTTGGGTTCATTTTGTCGCTCACCTGCTGCATTAAAGCAAATTCATTACACTGCCTAATCAAATAAAAGTAAGAAATGCCGAACAGATTCGACTTCACTACCTAACATCGACATAAGAGAACACTGTAAATAAAATTTAAATGTTGTAGTTACCTTAATTGCAAGAGGATTAGCAACTCCTCTCAAGAACTCGACATGGGCACCATCCAATTGCCATGTCCGTTCCCCAACCCAAAGAAAATGGGCAGAACAATCATAGTACAGTCCAAAAGTTGAATCCATTCTGGTAAGTGACTGCTCATAAGGTAAGAGCAAGCATTCGTGCAATGTCCAAAAGTCGGTGGTTGTCATGATAGGATGGTCAACAGTAAGGCCAGCAGCAGCCATGAATCCAAGGGCCTCATCGACCCGGTGAGCTAGTTCCCGATACCTAACATGCCCAGACAACAATAAACCTTCAAAGATCTAACAAGAATAGTCTAGCAAAACCTAGTATCAGTTCAAATTCCAAAGCAACAATAAGAGCACAACGCAAAAAGGACTTTTGACAACTAACAGAGGAAGTTATCATGCGAAACTCCAAAAAAGCAGATTCACCGGTGACAGTGGCCTAAATAGGTTTGAAAACCACCGTATGCTTTAATATATCGTAGCAACGAACCACAAAAAGCAATAAATGATAATAAAACTCGTGAAAGTGACTTAAAATCGGAATGTTTACTTGCTTTAAACAGAAATGTTCAAAAGAAATGCAAGAAACAAAACCTGTCTCCCTGTTCGCTGTGCTCTGTGAAATCCATATTCCACTGGGTGACTCTCTGCATAGCGGCATATCCTCCAGTGGCAAAAGCCCTCAAGAGATTGAGAGCAGCCGCAGATTGACAGTAGGCCCTGATCATCCTCTGCGGGTCCGGAATCCTTGACTTGGAATTGAAGGCGTCTCCATTGATATTGTCCCCTCTGTAACTCGGCAACTTCACGCCGTTCTGCTCCTCGAATGGATCTGATCTGGGCTTCGCAAACTGACCCGCCATTCTTCCCACCTAAACAACCAATACCCACAATCCAAATTTTGTTCAATTTCAGTGTAAACACCAAAACAAGCCCAAACCAATCGTAGACAAAGAAAGAACAAAGAAATCCACGAAACGTAGGTGAGGATGTGACCTTGATCACAGGCCATTCTTTCCATTTAAACAACCAATACCCAGAATCCAAATTTTGATCAATTTCAGTTTAAACACCAAAACAAGCTCAAATAAACAGTAAAAAGAAAAAAAACCAAAAATGGAAGGTGAGGAGCCATTCTTTCCACCTAAATAACCAATACCCAGAATCCAAATTTTGTTCAATCTCAACACAAACACCCAAACAACTTCAAAAATCATCCCCAAACCCACAAAATGTTCCACAAGGACGCGAATAATGTCACCTTAATCACAGGCATTTGGCCTCCGAACATCAACACAGCCCCCATCTGCAGAAGAATCCTGAAAGTATCACGAATGTTGTTCGCATTGAACTCCTTGAAGCTCTCCGCGCAATCCCCACCTTGAAGCAGAAACGCGTCGCCCATCTCCGCCTCGCCCAGTCGCTCCTCCAGATTCCTCGCCTCGCCAGCGAACACGATCGGCGGAAATGCCTCGAGAGTCTGGAGCACCGTCCCGAGCTCTTCTGGATCCGGGTACTCCGGGAGCTGAAGGGCCTTCTTCGTATTCCAGCTGTCCACGGCCTATTTTTTGGAATCGGGTTTGGTCACTGTCGCCGCCGCGGAGGTTGCGGCGGCGACGGTGGTGGTTTTTTTTGAGAGAATTGGGGTAGTGGAGGGGTCGGAGGAGTGGACGGAGGAGATGGTTTTGATGGATCTGGTGGATTTGGGGAGAGGTTGGGGGGTGGTTTGTGGAGGAGGGATTGGTGGTGGAGGAAGGTTTTGGAGGGGAGTAGGGAGCTGCTGTTTGTGAGCACCATTGGAGAGAGAGAGAGAGAGAGGAAGGGGATTTGGAGGGAGAGATGGAAGAGGAGAAAGAGATGGGAAGGGGATTTGTAGGGGAAGGTTTATAGGTGGGAAGGAGGAGGAGGGTGGTGGTGGTGGTGGGTAGTTGAGTGGGTATTTTGGTAAATTCAACAAAAAGATGAGTTCTTTTTTGAAAAAAAAATTGAAGCAAATTTAAAAATCAAAAAATCTAAAAATTAAAGCTACTTATTTCAGATCCATTTATTAATTTATTTTTACCTTTTAATCATAATTTTATATATTTTTAGTTGTTCTTGATTAGAAGATTTATAATATAAAATTTTAATTTAATTTTTAAAAATAACAAAAAATAGAAAACTCTATTTTATTTGAAAATGAGTTTTTTTTTTATCTACAATAGATTTTATTTAAAAAAATTGATTAGTTTTAATATATTTTCATTTTTTTCTTGTAAAAATTAATAAAATATATATTTTTATCAAATTATAAAAAAATCATTAAAAAATAAAAAACCTTAAAAGTCAAAACAACTAAAGTAACTAAAATTCAAACTAAAATTACAATAATTACAAAAAGACCCCCCAGTCGGCCAGTCCTTTTGACAAAAAAGCAACTACACCTATCATTGTCTGATTTATTTATTTTATTGCAATTGGAGGAACGAGGGTCCTACTCAATCCTTCTGATTTTCACACCAACAACTTCCACTTCAACCAAAAGAGAAAAAAAACTACTACAGTCTAAAATTTGAAAAAATAAAATAAAATTCAAAATAAATTATTCAATTTTTTTTTATTATGTGAGATTCATACGTAGAGCCGGCCCTGACATTTGAGTTGTTCTAGCCTGATACTAATATAGTTTACTCTCGTACTATTAATGCATTATCAAAAAAAAATTATTTTATTATTTTATTTTTTTTCGACCCGATGATTGCCCGCGGTTGTCAAAACTTAATGACTTGTTGAGCTTACCCCAGGATCGGCCTTGTTCATACGCTTAAGAAAATATAAATCATTCATTTTAAATTCTGTTGCTTAATTGAAATTACCTAACAATAACGTTTTCAATAGGAGAAAATGTTGTTTTCTTTTCTCTCTGAAGTGTGAATACCTTTTCCAATCGCACATTGCATAATGAATTGGCATATTCTACCTATATAGCCCCACAGAAAAAATCATTCACCAACTTTGTTTGAACCCAACCGACTAGCTCCATCCATGGTCTGTAATAGTGTTTGGACATAAAAATTCTATTTATGTTTTACTGTTTGGACTTTGGAGTAGATAAAAGAATATGAACAAATTAAATCGTACAATTGAATTGTAACAATCAAATTATGTCGCTTTAATTCGGTAATAATTTAAATTATTTGTTAGTTTTTATCTACCTAGGGTTAGCGGAATCAACTGGTTCCGTGCAAGACACACGGAAACGACTTCGTATAGAGCTATCTTTCTTTTAAAGCTCTAATTGAACAAATTAACAATGTAAATTACAGAGTTCTAGTGTTGTATTTGTATTTATATTAAAGAGAATATATGCTATATTGCAATGAGAATGGTGGGATTGGAGCTTTAAAAAAGGAAAAACACTATATGACATTGTTCTAGTGTCTTTTGGCGAATTTAATGTGATTAGCAATCTCAACTCAATCCTAGTGGATTAATAGTCCCATTAAATTGGAATAGTAACCCCAACCTCCCAAGGGATTCATAATCCTCCATTTTTTGAATATTAACCATCCCAATGAACTATTAGTTCAAAGTTTAATTTTCCCAAACTGATCCTAATAGTCAAATCTCACCCAATGTTTCCACATACTATAGCCCAAGTAGAAGACATACATATTTCTAAGTGCAATTATATGAATATCAGTAATGCTAGAGAACCATAATCAAAACAAAATATAAGGCCCAATTAAAATAATAGAGTAGACACGTAAACTAAGAGTGCAACTATGTTAATCCAGTGTGAACATTACCTATTTTTTCATTGGTCCAAAGAGCCCCACAAAAAATATCGCAATAACGTAACTGCAAACAAGGTAGTACATAGATGGCCAAAATACCCCAAAATGTGAAATTAACAAGGAAACAAGAGAATGGAACAATCAAATATCTCTAAAGGACATTTTTAGAAAAAATAAGACCTCTATTAGGATAAAAGTAGATTGTAACATCTAAAGCTAAAAGTTTCCAAGATAGAAACCACACAAGTTCATTCCATTGAAGCATATACAACCATAGAGCACATTCAATTAAGTCCCAAGAGAAACAGCAATAGAAAAGGAAAGACAAAATCCCTCAAGGAGATTGGGGCCAACCATTACCAGAATCCTCAACAAACCCTTCATAAAACCTCAGTTCTAGACTCTCCTCTTCGTCCCACATTCCGTCGAAACTATCTGTGTCGTAGAAGGAGTCGGAGTAATCAGAGCACACCTCCCAGCTACTCACTTCGTAATGGTCCACGACGTGGGGTCCCAAGATCTTCAAATTTGGAAACCCTTCGCGCAAGTACTTCTCGTCAAGCTTCACGTTCCAACATCCTCTCAAATCCAAGAACTCGAGCTCGGGACAACCAAAAATGATCTCGAGAATGCTTCCCGTATCGATGAGAAGGTATGCTATCTCGAGCTGCTTGAGCTTGGGCATTGTGGCGGCGATGGCACGGGCCTCGTCTTCTTGGGAAAGCGTGGTGTCTATGTTTCTTGGATGCATGTTCCGGCGCAGCCCCGTGAGCAATTTGCAGTGCTTTCCGATGGCCTCCAACGAACGAGCACCGATTTTGCCACAGTAGCTCAAGTCTAAGAAGGTGATGGTAGATAGCCTCCCAGCAACCTGTTCGACGATTGCATCGGTCATATTGCTTCTTGGCAGTCGCAACGTTCCAAGGGAACTAGCACTAGCAAAACCCAAAAAAAGTTTTAACCATATGACATTGCTATTATGAAGTGTAATATACCTAATGACATGTTAATGGTAAGAGTATCATACAACTCGTAATATATTAGCCTTCAACGTGTCCACGTACAAGTACCCAACTTTTGGATTTGTATCCTTATATCTTAAGATTTAGGGCTTATGACAGATCCAAAGCTTGAACACATACTCGTAACTAATATTCATACCCTAATTCCTCGTCATGGCAAGCGGGTTCAAGCTTAGTCGAACCCTATACGAACCAAATTAACTAAGCACACCACATAAGCAACTAAATTATGGACTAACACAGTTCCATCTAAGTCCTCTCTAGACATACTGAATTATTACCCAGTTAGACTCATAACGAGCTCATTATTTTCATCTCCGAATCAATTAAGCACATGACAATACCGAAACAGCTTCCAAAACTCAACTATTGGCTAATAGTTATGTATCAATCTGTGACAAAATTGTGCCTAACTTCTATGCTGCAATTTTACGATATTACTTACTGCTCCACGACGAAGGAGAAAACAAGATCATTCTGCAGCCCCGAAACACAAAGCTTTCGCAGGGACCCGCAGCTTCTCGCTACCAGCATTCGGAGCATTTGGTCGGTATTTCCGGGCTCAGTCCGACTACTCCATTCCTCGATGTCTATCTCTTGCCAGCAGTAAGGCCCGTTCACCACTTTGCCCCATGATTTGCATACCCTAGGCACCACTGTCAGAATCTCCTGGAGAGAGAGATTGCAGAAGATTAGCCCTAGCGTGTCGGGTATTAATTCGTCCCAACGCCGAAAATCAGCCCCTTCTTGATCCATCTAAAACTTCAAAAGAAAATTTCAGGAAAAAAAAAGGTAAATTAGATTAGAAAAATGGATATTTAAGTCTTAAAACTTAACAAACACACATATACGTGAAGTATACGTTAAGAATATAGAAATCGTCCCATCACCGAAAATCAGCCCCTTCTTCCACCTAAAACTTCACGAGCAAAATTTAGAGAAAGGAAAATTAGGTAATAATTTTTTTTTTAATATTTATGAAATTAATGAAACTTTCTACTCAATAAAGACACATATACCCAAGGTCCCAAAGTATACATTGAGAATATAAAAATAGTCCCAACACCGAAAAATCAGCCCCTTCTTAATCCATCTCAAATTCACCAAAAATATTCAGAAAAAAAAAAAAAAGCAAATTAGATACCCAAAAAAGAATGGGTATTTTACTAACATTCCCCACAAAAGAACCGAGGGAGAAGAAGAGAGAGATACAAAATGTATATATATTTGAGTATACACAAAGATCTAACACTTGTTTTATAAATACAAGAGATTGAAAGAGATGGAACACCAGATCTATTAAAAAAGGCAAAACCCAACTACACAATGAAGAAAAACGAGTCCAAAAACAAAGTTTATTGATTTTAGTGGCCCACAGAGAAAAAAGTAGTGTCATGACCATGAGAGAAGTAAAAAAAAAAACAAATTTGAAACAGCAAATTGTGCACTAAAGGGGGATGGAACCAGATTTCACACACAAGGGAAAAAAATAGTCCTCTTTAGCAAATCATGCATGCATTTTTTTAGCACTAGGATAAGAAAGTCACCAATCATGAAGAACAATTTCAGTAAACCAGATGTATAAACCTAAAAAAATCAAGAAATTATAGCAAGGACAGTGAAGAAAACCTACCTATCAGCAAAACCCAGATGCAACAAGATCAAGAAATCAAAAACCCATTTGACCAATTTTAACAAGAACATAGTACAAAATTAAGTACAAAACACAAATTTGGTTTCACAATAGAAGGCAAGGAACCAAGGTTTTCACACACAAGAGAGATAAAATAGTCATCTTTACTAAATCAAACATACATTTTAGAGCAATAGGACAAGAAAATCGCCATTAATAAAGATAGGTTTAGTAAAACAGATATATAAGCCAAAATAATAATACAAAAAAAAAAAATAGCAAGGATGGTGAAGAAAACCCATCTATCAACAACCCAGATGCAAAGTGCAATCACAAGATCAAGAAATTAATCAACAACCCACATGACCAATTTGAACAAGAACAATGCCCAAGTCACCATTTATAAATACAAACATAACAATATATATGTACTTGCTATGAAATGGAAAGGGAATGAGAAACTTGATATGTGAAAAAACAAATGATACCCAAAGACTCCACTTTTATCCTTTGGGTATGCAAAAGAACTCACAGACATATAAGCCAAAAAAAAATCAAGAAATTAGCCAGGAGGGTGAAGAAAACCTATCTATCAGCAAAAATCCAGATACAAAGTGCACGAATAAGATCCAGAAATCAAAAACCCACATGACCAATTTGAACGAAAACACAGCCCAAGTCACCATTTACACATACAAACACAATAATGTATGCACTTGGAAATGGAATGAGAAATTTGAGTTGTGAAAACCCAAATGATGCCCAAAGACTCAACTTTTATCCTTTGGCTACGCAAAAGAACTCACAGGTTTATCCTCCAAAACCTGTTTTGGGTATGGAGGGGGAGAGAAGTTTTGAGAAAGATTCATAACCCCCAAAACAAAACAAAAAAAAAAATAGCAAGGAGAGTGATGAAAACCTATCTATCAGCAAAAACCCAGATGCAAAGTGCAATAATAAGATGAAGAAATCAAAAACCCATATGACCAATTTGAACAAAAACACAGTCCAGGTCACCATTTATGCATACAAACACAACAATGTATGCACTTACTTGGCGATGGAAGAGGAATGAGAATTTTGAGTTATGAAAACCCAAATGATGCCCAATGACTCAAATTTAATCCTTTGGATATGCAGAAGAACTCAGATTTAATCTCTAAAAAACTGTTTTTCTTGGGGATGAGAAGATTTGAGAAAGATACATTAAAAAAATAGCGAGACTGATGAAAACCTATCTATCAACAAGAACCCAGATGCAACGTGCACTAATAAGATCAAGAAATCAAAAACCCACATGACCAATTTGAACAAGAACATAGCCCAAGTCACCATTTATACAGACAAACACAACAATTTATGCACTTACTTGGAAATGGAAAAGGAATGAGAAATTTGAGTTATGAAAACCCAAATGATGCCCAAAGACTCAACTTTTATCCATTTGATATGCAAAAGAACTCACAGATTTATCCTCCAAAAACCGTTTGGGCATCGAGGGGAAGAGAAATTTTGAGAAATCTACATATACCCCCACCCCACCCCAAAATAAATAAATAAATAAATAAATAAATAAAATTAGCAAGTAGAGTGATGAAAACCTATCAATCAACAAAAAAACAGATGCGAAGTGCAATAACAAGATTAAGAAATCAAAAACCTATACGACCAATTTGAACAAAAACACAGTCCAAGTCACCATTTATACATACAAACACAACAATCTATGCACTTACTTGGAAATGGATAAGGAATGAGAAATCTGAGTTATGAAAACCCAAATGATGCCTAAAGACTCGAGTTTTATCCTTTGGATATGCAGAAGAACACACAGATTTAATCTCTAAAATCTGCTTTTTCCCTGGGGATGGAGGAGAAGGTTTGAGAAAGATAGGAAGGAAATTACTGAGTCTACCTAACCGCCCGCAGATGCTCTGCAACCACCGAGAACAACAAGGAAAGGAACAAGAGTAAAGACGAGAGTAAAAGCTACAAAGCCTTGCAACACGTAAATGAAGGAAGGTGAAGTATTTTGGAATGCAATTATGCATATATATATATATATATATATATATATATATATATATATATATACACACACATTCATATATATTTGCATAGAATATGAGAGAGGATTGTGATTTTTGCACATTAAAGACGACAAAAAAAAATAGAGTGTATTTCAAAGGGGTGTGACATTCATTATCCCTGGAAATGAAATTCAAGAATTAACCTTTTCAGATTTTTTTAAAATGTTTTTCAAACACTAAAGAAAGAAAAGGAAAAAAAAAAGGACATGTGCCCAAAAAGTTAGCATTTGAATACACAAAAATTGGTTATTATATCTTCAAAATTTGACTAAGTGTGAAAAAATAAAATTTTAAAATATGATTTTCTTCAAATAATTTTTTTCGATAATTGTTCCTTATACCTTGAATATTCAAAACTGATTTTATGGAATTTTTATTACTAGGTATACCCTTCATAACATGAAGAACCGTTTTTAAAATAATTACCGAAAATTGCTTTTGTACTAAAACTGAAAAAAAAATTGATTTAAAGGAATTTATATTTTTAGTATTTTTTATTGAATTCAAATGGGAAATATTTTCTTATTTATATTATAAACTTAAAGTAAAAAAAAATGTAAGAGTTTATGACTTTTACTTAAATGTTTTACATGTAAATAAGTATGATGGTAGAAAACTTGTGCTAATAGTGAAGGTTCAATTGATCAAATGTTGTGGTCTGCCCAGTTCAACCGGTTAAAAAAAATAGTTCAACCGATTGAGTAAGTTCAACTAGTTGAGAAAATAATATTCAACCGGTTGGCCAAGAACAGCGGCCTATTTTACTAACTTCAATCGATTGAAAAAAATAAGTTCAATCGGTTAGGGAAGAACAGTGGTTAAACAATTTTGCTTCAACCGATTGAACCTAGAAAACGCAGAATTTAGTTTTTCTACCTCGACTTCTAGACCAATTTTGGACATCTTAACTCCCAAATCAGGGAAAACACTCAACATGAAAGTTGTAGACATCTGAGTTGGCTATCTTACACCACTCAAATCAAACTAAAAGATCACCGTATGAGGGACTTACACTCAAAATACTATCGACTGTTTCATTGTAAAATTGAACACAACTCAGATTTCAATTTCAAGTCTACCACGGCATACACGAGCTATATTTTCAACGTTTTCTCAGAGTTTAATCATGATAGGGAATATTCCTCCCATCTCAAGTGTTCGACACCTACTTTACAAAAAGATTTACAGAAATAAGAGAAAGACAAGGGTATTTACAAAGTTTAGGGAAACGACATGTGATCCTTCACCGTTTTCTCTCTTCCACTCTCTTGCCCTCTCTCTTTTCTATTTCTTGAGCTTTCAAGCTCCCGAGCTTTCTCTCTTTCTTTCTCTATTTTTCCTTTCCTTCTTTCCCTCATTTTCCTTTTGTTTCTTCTGTGAGCTGCTTGCACAAGTTTCCATTTGAAACTTCCCAAGTTCCTAGTAGCAATTTGTTGAGACAAAAACCTTTTGTCCAACTTGACCCATGGAAAAATGATCCCATGTGGTCAATCCATGACCATACCATGAGTCATCTCTTATAGCTTGACACGTGTTCATTTTCTGTTAAATTTTATCAGAAAATATTATTCGGGTATAATTTTTATTACCGAAAAATATTCTGAAAACTTTAATTTAATTTAATAAACGTAACTTCTATTCTGGGTTGGGGTATTATAATTACTGTAAGGGGACAAAACGTACAAAGACAAAATCTGGTCACGCTAGGGTGGAGACCTCCGCCAAGCTTCTGCCGATAAGCTCGCTCGGTGGTCTTACACGCCAGAGCTCGGTGCAGATGCAACCACATACGGTCGTCGTCCGAGCTAAAGATGTCGCTACTACTAAGCTGTCATTACTTAGCAGGCTCGGAGTATTAATCGCGCTGAAGCTCGGATGAAGGACATCTACAAACAGAATTACCAAGGGATGTGAGGGGACAGAAGGTGCCTTACACGTTAAAGTCTCTTCTGACAGCTCCCATATCCGGATGAAGACGTCGGCCAAATGATGACAGGCTACCAGCCAGGCCGTAAGGGCATGGCTGGGTCAGCTGTCTACTCGCTGGCACAACAGACAGCGTGCATGAATGAATGTCGAGCTGCAGTCTGTCAGGCGACAAGACAGCTAGCATGTCAAGGCCCGCGCCGAGCTGGACTATAAGAGGAGAATTGTTGTCCTCATGAAGGTACGCTAGGGTGCTGTCGAGTTGCCAACTGGTGTCAATTTTCACAACCACTACAGGATCCCCGTATGTGTCTATTCTCAATTTTTTATCTCTCATCTCTCTCACAAGAACCCACAATTACTACACATTTATCCCTACATTCAAAACTTAACCCCACATCAATTGTTAGCTGTTAAGAGAGAGTTTTAAATTATTATTTTTTTTTCGCAAAAAAAAACTGTATAAATTAAACGCTCCCATTCAGACAAAAATATTCTAAAAAATTTGTGGGTTTCCAAATAAACCCAACATAGGACTCATTGTGTATGAGTATATGACACATCCACGTAGTAATCTATGCGGTTGATTTGTGCACGGAGAAGTGTTACCCTTTTAACTAGGATTCGAATAAGGCACTAGTTTAAAGGAAAAGTTAACTGTGACAATCACGTAAGAGTAACTCCAATAGAGAGGTTGGAAAATGGGATTTTATTTTACACTTTAACATCTTTAATAATATTTTTACATTTTTTTAATAAAAAAAATACTCTAATAGAGAGATACTATAAATAGAACATTTAAGTAGAGATGTTATAAATAAAACCTATGATATATCCCCGTTGGAATGGGTTTTTTGACTTTTTTTAAAAAAAATAATCTAATAGAAAGATACTACAAATAGAATATTGAAGTAAATGTGTTATAAATAGAACCCATGATATATCGCCGTTGGAATGGATTTATTGACTTTTGAGGTCCTGTTTTGATAATTAAAATTTTAACACCCAGGATAAAACCTCCCATTAGAGTTGCTCGGAATGTATGATTTTAAAGACCATTGAAATTTATTGAATAATTCTCCAATGGAAAACCTGTCTCAGGAAGGAATGGGCCGATCAGTAGTTATTTGGAGGGAGAGAGAGAGAGAGGTGTAAAGTGTAATTGTTTACAAGTAGAGAGGGCTTGGAAGGATTTGACACATAAATTGGTGACTAAGGCTATGTTTGGTACCAAATTTTCGATTAATTTTTTTTAAGCTTATAAGTAAAAAAGTAAAAAAAATAATTTTTTTATTTTTTTACTTATTTTTACCTAAAGTAAATTTAAAAAAATAAAAAGTCAAAAAATCTTGACTTTTTTAGTAGCAAGCTTAAAAAAATCTTAGTTTTTAAGCATTATCAAACGGGTCCTAAAAACTTTGTGTTAGGATAAGTTGGATTGTTTTAGATTTTTTTTATTTTTAGCATTTTTTATTTTTGAATATAAATTTTCATTTTTACAATCCGTCTCTCATAAGTTGGCTTTCGTTTCACTAGAACCTCCACCTCCATCTCACATCTATGTGCTTCGTGCCGGAATGACTTGAACTGTTATCTTGGATAATTTAGATTTTAGTAATTTTATAAAAAAAAATAAAAAATTCTTACTTATTTTAATTTCTCTCATTGAAATGAATCAAAAATTTATAATTTTTTTTCAAAAGATAAAAAGATTTCCATATAAAAAAATAATAATACTTTAATTGAGAGAGTGGGAAACCAAAGCTTCTTGATCCTGACTGAGTCCCCATGTGCATGTGAGATGGGGCATGGGCTAGTTTTAGTTAATTTGGCATTGTTTCAACTGTGAAGGTCTGAAATTTGAAACTTTAGGCTCCAATGACCATATTTTATTGGAGAAATTATTGCTTTTAGAGCAAATCTTAGTGATGCTTTATATTGATTAGTCTAAATAATAGAATTTATTATTTTTTATTTGAGTAATAATCAATATATGTAGTGTTATTTATTAAATAATTTAGAACAATACTTCAATAGCACTTAGCTCTGTTTGGTATCAGTTTTTTAGTTGATATTTTTTTTTAAGCTAAAATTTACCCCCAAAAATTAAATTTTTTTATTTATTTTTAGCTAAAATAAAGTTAAAAAAATAAAAAAAATCTTAATTTTTTTTATTACAAACTTAAAAAAAAATTAAATTTTAAATATTACCAAACAGAGCCTTAATAATCTCTCATTTGATTGACGTAAACATGTTTGGCTTCACAAACAGTACTCAACCCACTTGCAAATTTGGAAACGGCAAAAATTTACAGATATCTTTGCTTGTGTCCAGGAATTTGTGGACCCACTAAAAAGATTTGATTCTGATCTTCTAATGGCAGCTTTATTCTATATTTTTTTTAAAAAAAAAATAACATCCCCAGTTCTGTCTTTAATACATATTTACCCCTCATATTTTATAAATTACAATAACCTTGCCAAAGTTTAGAATTTCATTACAACCTCCCCCTCCGTAAGTTGACCACTATGTCAACAGACGAAAAATAACGATGTCAGCAATTGAAACTCCCTTAATATCCATTTTGATTCTCTCTCTCTCTCTCTCTCTCTCATACACACATCCACCATTAAGTTAGAATTAATATTCAATGAGATCAAAAATACCAAAATTTATATTTAATGAGGTCAAAAATATAAAATTTATGATAAATTACTATTTTTTTAGATATCAAAATTATATTTATAAAAAATTATATTAAAAAAAATAGAATAATTTTTTTACAGTAGAATTAAATAATCTCACTTACACCTATGTGGCTCCGCCCCTGCCTCCACCCCTCTTTTTTCTCTCCATCTACTCTCACTCACACACACATGTATATGTTAACCAAATCAAAATCAAAATCAATATCAAAACCAAAACCAAAATCAACAACTCAACTCAAAAACAAATCAACAACCCCATAATCAACACCCAACTAAATATACAAATCAAACCCAAATCAAATCCCAAAGTAACAATATTTGATCAAAATTCTTGTTCTCTAATAAAAAAATCCTAACTAATTGAAACTCCTAAATCTCTACATCTCTCTCTATATGTGTGTGTGTGCATGTGTATTTGCGCGTGTGTATGAGTGTATGTATATAGGTATCTATAATATAAGATACAAATATTTTTTAATCTTCTAAATTATCTTCAATTATCTACGATTAGAATTTATTTGACTTAATCCAATAACTAAGATTTCACCTGAAAGTATTTTTTTTCTAAAAAAATTACTTCTTTCTTCTCAAATATGTGGAGCCCACATAAGTTGTGATTCAGTAGTCAAAAAGATTATAAAGTTAGACATATTTTTTACTCATTTGATATTTTTTATGAGGACCCACAACAAAAAACTAAAATACCTATTTATTTCTCTCTCATTTTTAACTAGCAACACTTTTTCAAAATCATTATATTTTTTAATTTATTCTTCATTTTGTAGTAACGTATCTTTTCGTATATGTATATAATATATATATTTTTTAACGTTTATATCTTTTTTTTTAATAGAATTAATTAATCTCACTTACACTTATGTGGCTCTGCCCCTGCCTCCACCCTTTTTTTTCTCTCCATCTACTCTCACTCGCACACACATGTATATGTTAACCAAATCAATATCAAAATCAAAATCAAAACCAAAATCAACAACTCAACTCAAAAACAAATCAACAACCCCATAATCAACACCCAACTAAATATACAAATCAAACCCAAATCAAATCCCAAAGTAACAATATTTGATCAAAATTCTTGTTCTCTAATAAAAAAAATCCTAACTAAATGAAACTCCTCTCTCTCTCTCTCTCTCTCTCTCTCTATATATATATATATATATATATATATATATATATATGTGTGTGTGTGTGTGTGTGTGTGTGTGTGAGTGTATGTATATATGTATCTATAATATAAGACACACATATTTGTGAATGTTTCAAACTATCTTTAACTATCTACGCTTGAAATTCATTTGATTCAATTCAATAACTAAGATTTCACCTGAAAGTATTTTTTTTTCTAAAAAAATATCACTTATTTCTTCCCAAAGGTGTGTGATCTGCATAAGTTGTGATTTAGTGACTAAAAAAATTATAAAGTTAGACATATTTTTTATCCATTTGATATTTTTTAAAGGAATTCACAAAAAAAAACTAAAACACCCATTTTTTTCTCCCTCATTTCTCTTAACTAGTAACACTTTTTCAAAATTATTATACTTTCTAATTTGTTCTTCATTTTGTAGCAACGTATCTCTTTGTATATGCATGTAATATATCCCTTATCTAACGTTTATATTTTTTTTTAATTTATAAAATTTTAATAGTTATTCTTAAGAGATAGTCACGTAGTGCTTGTAGGTGCTACAGACAAGTACTATTACATATATAAAGAGACATGGTGGGTGAGAGTGCAAGTGGGAAAGGGAGAGATACGGTGGGTGAGAGACTGAGAGTGTTGGTGGGAAAGAGAGATTTGGTTAAAGTTTAAGGTTTGACCGTGGCGGAGAGAGAGACAGAGATGCTCTGTTGAGCACAAAGACATTGATGTAAATTTGTCATCTTTCTTAACTTTGTTAGCAGACAACCCCTGACAAGGAAAGGCAGTGTAATTTTTCAAACTTGAGGTGAAAAATTATATTAAAATCTCAGGCGAGGTCATTCTAATTTTCTTCTTCTTATTTTTTTGATTCTGCAATATTCCTCCTAGTTACAATCCCAATCAATGTGACTTTCTGGTGACTATACCTCGAAAAAAATATTATAAAGATAAAAAATATATAATTTATAGTTTTGGGGGACTTAAGTGAACTATTTTTTTAAAAAAAATCAACCAGCGATTTTTCAACTATAGATTAAGTAACTTAAAGAGTAATTTTCTTCATAGTTAGTGAAAAGAGTACACGAAAAAACAAACAAAAAATTCAAAAAATGAATCAAGTTTTACGATAAAATTAGAAGATTGTGGTGTAAGTTATATCAACATTGATGATTTGAATTGTTCATCTTTGTAGGATTTACTGAGATCATATAAGAAGATCACATATGTAAAAACTCAATTTGATCATATATGGGTATCCCATAAATCCCAGCATTTTATCTAGACTACAAGTTTAATTTTGTTAATAGACCGTCAATTTTTAAAGACAAATGTGATTTAATCAAGTGACTGCTAATTTTCAATTAATTTAATTTTTTGTACAAATAATCTTCTCCAATCAATTTAATTCAATTAAATGAATGGTTTAGATCGATAAAATATGGGCAAAAAAAGGAGGACTGGTTGGTTTTGGGGTGGCTATATAGTTCCCCAAAGCACTACACCTCTGTTGTGTTTTTTAGTGGTCCATCTCAGATCCATCTTCATTTGGTAAGGTCTGTTTAGCAGATCATCCATATAAAAAAATTAGACTGATCAGTAGAAGTGTAAGAAAAAATGAAAAAACTAAATCGATCAAAATTCTTGGTTTCGTTTCGTTTCACTCTCCATCTCAATCGGTTTGAAAATGAATTTTCATATTTCGGTTTGGTTTTATAGTTTTCAAAACCATTTAAATCAAATCAAACCGAATTTTGTAATAGGTATTAAGTTCCTTATTCTTAATCTTAAATATTTGAATTGCTATTGGTGTTTTGTTGATATTTAGTAATATTTTTTGATAATTTTATGCTGGTATTTGTTGAAAGCCCAAAATAATAGCCCATGATAAAAATAAATAATAGTCCATGATAAAACTAAGTTTTTTGTAGTATTCCAAGTGGCACTATTGATGCAGGAACTAATGGACCCAATTGCAAAAAAATAAATGAAGTATGAAGAATCGAATTTGGCGAAAAGGATATTTATGATCCAAAGTGAGAAATAGTTGGTATTTAAAGGGAAAAAGTGTGATAAGCCAAAAAAGTACTTGAACTTGGCTCAAGTTGAGCGCCAAGGTATATAACAAAGAAAATAAAGGAATGACAAATTTAACTTTTAAATAAAGCAATACTATCCACATAAAAAAATGGGAAAAAATGTGCAGAAAAAATTCATAGGTGGTTTCAATCATATAACAGCCTGATAGAGGAATACGTATAAAAAAAAGACCTAGCTTCTTTGGAGTTGGGGATTTGGACCGTTTATTTTGATAATCTAATCTGTTTCTATCGTAGATTTTGTCGAAAAAATCAATACTGTAAAAAATCATATTAATCAGATACTATTTTATAACTTAATAAACGAGTATGATGCATAAGATTATACTCATATATCTTGATATAAATCGACTATTGATATGTATCCGATCAATATAATTTTTTTAGTACTGAAGTTTACTATGGGATTTATAGTACGAACGATTTGAATTATCAAAATGAGTCTAAATTGCTTGGATTGACTGCAGAGAAGCCTAGTCCATAAAAAAAAATGACTATATAGACTGTAGAGAGAGACTTACCCATCACTGAATGGACCAATTGGTGCAGGTGAAGGAGCGTGTCCCTGACCACGGCTAAGCTGGAACAGAGCCATATTAACAAGACCCGTAAAAAATGAAGGAAATTGAAAACGGGTGAACAATGGCCGAGAAAGGAAATCGATGAACAATGGAAATTCAAAGAAACTGTTATGGTTATCTGTATATGTTATGCTCTGTGTAGGAATTTAAGCTGTGGGGGCAAAGCAGCCTTTTGAATTTCCCAGAAAGACAGACTTTTAGAACCATTGGCTCTATAGTTCCCCAAAGCACTACACCTCTGTTGTGTTTTTTAGTGGTCCATCTCAGATCCATCTTCATTTGGTAAGGTTTGTTGAGCAGATCATTCATTCAAAAAATAAGATTGATCAGTAGAGGTGTAAGAAAAAATGAAAAAACTAAATTGATCAAAAATTTTGGTTTCGTTTCGTTTCATTTTCCATCTCAATCGGTTTGAAAATGAATTTTCTTATTTCGGTTTGGTTTTATAGTTTTATGCTAGTAATTTTATGCTGGTATTTGTTAAAAGCGCAAAATAATATTCCATGATAAAAATAAATATAGCCCATGATAAAAATAAATATAGCATATTCAATGAAGGGGTTTTGGGTGATCTTTTTTTTTTTTGCTGATATGGTGGTTTAATTTTAGAGATCCACAATTCCGGTCTAAACCGAATAAATCAAAAACCAAACTGAAATTGTTCTAATCAAACTGGTCATTTTCATACCCGTTTGGTTTGGTTTGAGTAAAACCAATTTTTTTGGTTTAGACTCAAAATTCAAAACCAAAACGAAAAAATCGATTACACCCCTTACTAATTAGACATCGGTAACCACATGACTCGGGCAAATTTGTTTAAATGAAACGAATGGCAAGTATAATTTTGACAATAAGCTAAAGACAAATGTGATCCAATTACATAACTATCGATGTCCAATCAATCTGAATTTTTTTTACATAAATCATATATTTTACGTGCTCTACAAAACAAAAAAATCAAATTATTAAAATGGGTCGATGGTGAATCCGCCAAGAACGCATTATTCGATGTATTGCTTTGGTATGCCCATTTGAGGAAAATTTGGATAAATTAGGAGAGATAAAACAGGAGGAAGGGTCATGGGGATGGATTTCTGTGTAATTCTAAGAAGTTATGGGCTAAGGAAACTAAGTTTTTTGTAGTATTCCAAGTGGCACTATTGATGCAGGAACTAATGGACCCAATTGCAAACAAATAAAATGGAGTATGATTGTATGAAGAATCGAATTTGGCAAAAAGAATATTTATGATCCAAAGTGAGAAATAGTTGGTATTTAAAGGGAAAAAGTGTGATAAGCCAAAAAATTCAAATAATCTACTATTTGACTAGATAAGTTTATAAATTTTAAAAAATTCAAGTAACTCGAATTCAACCCTATTAAAACTCGTGTGAAATCGATTCAATTGTTAAATAAATCATGCTATAAATATATTTTACGTTTATAAATCAAACTTGAATAAACTATTTGACAAACCTCCAATTAGGGTGGGTTCGGTGGGATCTTTATTTATAATTTTGCATGATACTTATTAATTAGACATGAGAATATATTAAAATAAATGAGTATAATCATTTGTATCACACACATTTATTTAGTTATAAAAAAGTACTGAACTAATATTAATTTGTGTTAAATTAATATTATTTTTTTATAATAATAATATTAAAAAATATAAACTAATTAAATTATCAAAATACTTGAATTGAAGTATGAACCCAGCTTCTCGAGAATAGTACATACCAGCAATCTTTAAGGTCTCATTAGTCGCTGTATTTGATCCTAACAAGATCATATTGATAAAACAAATCTTAATTACATGTGTCCGTATGTAATAAGTTCATTATAAATCGTGAATGGATAGTTCTGAAGTGTAAAGCACAGTTTGGGATATTCATTTTTTATTTATTTTTTTTAGTATATTTTTATGATACTTAATAAAAATTTTATATTTTATCGATTCCTCGTGACAAGAAGAGTCCAAAAATATAAAAAGGCTTACTTAATTTGAGAAAAAAATGACTAAAATGACTAAAAGCTATTTTTATCAACAAAAAAAATAAAAAATATTTTTTTTTGTCTTTAATATTTTTTTTTTATAAATTAGATGAAATCTTATACATTTTCGGTCTCCTCTGGTTTGAATCAAAAAATTATAATTTTTTTGTCAAACGGCAACAAAAATTTACTTAATACAAAAAAACTCAAAAATCATAAACCCCAAAAAACTCATATTTTTGTTGGAGTTTAGGTTTAATTTTTCCAATTTTTTTTAGATTACTTTTCATTCTTGTTTTTATTCACTAGTTCCAATTATGTTTAAAAAAAGTGATAAAATTAAAGGAAATAAGAAATAAATATATAAATTGTTTAAAAATTTAAAAGAAACATACAATTACTTTAATTTGGTTAAAATATTAATCACACGATTTGTGATTCAAATTTTATCAGCACTCGTGTTATGTTACTTATATAAATGCGGGGTCGAGATCATGGATGTTGATTACGGAGACTAAAGATACCCTCACACCGAGTCTGTGTGGAAATCTAGATCGGAATGTTGAGTGGGGAGACTAATGTTACTCCACACTAATACTTTGGGGATTGAGATCGGAGATGTGGACGGAGAGACTAATACTGTCCCCGCACTAAACTAATCGGAGATTTAAAATAGCGAAAATTGCAATGAAACCTTTTACCCATAACCCAAAAGTAAGCTTCCAATTAAATACACTCCATTTTTTTTTAGGTGAAGAGAGACTAAATTTTACATTATGGCAATGGGGTAAAGAAAATCATACACTACTTTATACGAGAGTTTTGCACGTGGAGGTTTTTGGGTCCCACATTGCCGGTAAAAGATATTTACGCCCGTTCACTCCATGCGAATTATAGCTCGCACCCGTAGCCTGATCCACCAAAACCGAACCCGCGTATCCAGGATAAGACCCGGACCCGAACATCCCCGTGCACGCAGTAACTGCCTCCAACGGCGCCGTTGCAGGACCCTGGAAATACCCATTGTTAAACGGGTTGGTCACCGTTCCCGTTAAAACCGTGGCAAGATTGATCACCATTCCGTCAACTCCGACGTCGCCGTTTGGGGCCACTAACGGCGGAGTCTGGGGACCGTATATGGGTTGGTGAAATGGCCAAGCGCACTGACCCGGGCACTGAGTCACCGGGTTGCCCACCCACGCGTAGGCGAATTTTGCCTGCTTGTTTTTCGGGTTAGAGAGGCTCGACCCGTGAGTCCCGCACCGGCTCATGCAGAACCCGTCGACGGCGACGTCTTCCGCGGTCAAGACGACATGGATCGAATTCTTACTTTGCGATTTGGAAGCTAATTCGATGATTTGGGAGGTAGTGAGTGATTTTCCGAGAGAGTAATTCTCGTCGAGGATTTGGGACCCGAGGATGACGGTTGACCCGGATCCGGATCCGAATTTATACCTTTCGGTGGTCTGCCACCAGGACGCGACGGAGGGCGTCGGTGCTTGGGGGGAGTTTAACGATTGAAGGAAGTCGGCGATGATGGAGCGTTGTGTGGGGGAGAATTTTCCGTACCAGAGGAGGCTGACGGTGACGTTGCCGTTTAGAAGTGGGCCGTTGTGGTACTTGAGTGTGAGAGGTGGTGGTTGGACTAAGGCTGCGAGTTTTCGGGTAGTGGCAGATGCTGGGTCTGGTCGGTGCAGGAGGAGGAGGAGGGAAGTGAGGATGGTGAAATAGTGAATGGAAGCCATCATTTGGGCGGTGCAAGGGGGAATCGAGTGGAGGAGAGAGAGAGAGAGTATATGTATTTGGTGTTTGACTTGAGATGGGTTGATTGTGTGTTTATGATGGGTGGGTATTTATAGTAGCTGGAGTTGGATGTCGGGAAAGCGTGTTTAAAGCTGGCTATTGGGCGTGTTGGGAAAGTGCTTAGCTTTTTTTTGACTATCTTGCCTGTTTCAATGCGTTGGAGGGATAGTGCAATCATTTAATAACTACCCTAGGCAGAAGGGAAAAAAGTTTATTTTAATTTCACAAATACTTATTAAATTATTATTTTTTTTAAAAAAATAAATTATATTAATTCTTTTAATTATTTAATTATATTATTCTCACTCATTTTATTATTAATATGTTTAAAATAGTAATGAAAATCGATCACATGTTGTTCATGTGCTTCAATCATATACATTTATGTCTAAAATATTTTTATTTTTTTGCAGAAAATAACTAAACCCTCTATTTAAAATCTTATAAATAACGGTTAGATTTATTCACACAATGACTGAATAAGCTTGTATATAGAGTGTTGACTTATTTTTTTTATAAAAAATAATGGTAATTTGGATATAATGACATTTAATTGAAGCATATGAATAATACGTGATCGTTTTCTATCACTATTTTAAATAGATTAGTAACAAAACGAGTATAACTTATACAATTAAATAGTTAAATAGGTCAATATAATTTAATTTTTAGATGAAGAAGTAAAAATAATAAATAATAATAATTTAAAAGATGTTTGTAAAAGTACTAAGATTTCGTTTGATAATACTTAAAAGTTAATTTTTTTTTTAAAATTTGCTACCTAAGAAGTCAATTTTTTTTGACTTATTTGCTTTTCTAGCAACTGTATTTTAACTAGGAAAAAAAAATCATTTTTTTACCTTTTTTATTTATAAATTTAAAAAAAAATCAGCTAAAAAACTGGTACGAAACGAAGTTTAAATAATTACTCTAACTTGGTGGCAGTGGTGGGGGAAGGTGTTTGTTTATAAGGCAAGTTTCTCATTATTATTTAATAAATTAATGAATGGATTTTTAAATGGTGAAGATAAGGTCGAGTCAGCTCCTCTCCGTGTGTCCAAAAACCGTGCATCCATCTTTCTCCAGTGACGCATATAAGTCGGCCATGAAAAGAAACGTTTACGTCTCTGACCATCACCATCGCAATATCCAGCGGTATTGTTTGTAACAATTCGTAATCTCACTCGATAATAAAAAATTATATTGTGAAAAATTATTATATACATATAGCTAGTTGCCCTAGGTACTTTTAATCTACTAGATGAAATTTTTTAATCCGAATTTTTAAATAAATTAATAGTGAATAATTATAAACTTAAATAACTGGTTAAACTTATTTTTATGAATCGTATTGATTTTTTTATGAGAATTTTGTTATGAATGGATTTGTTATGAATTATAGTAGTATGTTTGATAATTTTTATGAATCCTTATGGTTCATTTATGAATTCTTATTGTCCACTTTAAAATATTAATTGACGTGAAGTCCGCGAATTAAAATTTACTGTTATGAATTTTATTGGTTTGATTATGAATAATTATATCCATTGTTATGAACTAATATGACTTTAAAAAATAAATTAATCACTTCAAAGTATATTAATTTCTGTGGAGCTCACCGATTGAAATTTACTTTTATAAAGTTATTGGTTTAGTTGTGAATGGTTATAGCCATTTTTATGAATTAATGTGGTTCTGAGTCTTCTGACCATTGTTATGAGATGTTTTGTTATGAATGAATTTTTTTATCAATTCTATTGTTATATTTGGTAAATTTTATAAATTTTTATGTTTCGTTTATTAATTCTTATGAATATAATCATACACATTTTATAAAAAAATGTGACTATATTATGAATAAAAAAAATATTTTTATAAGAATTTATAGTTTAATTATATTTTAATCTAGTTGGCATACAAAATAACCGATTTGATCGCTCAAAAACGGTGACGTGGAGCAATTTCAGCCACACAATGTGTGCAAATTATGTGTAATGTGTATTTTATAATTTATTTATTTATTTTTAATGTCATATCAATAAGATTTTTTCTTTTTTTTTACACGTGTAATTTGTTTTGGAATAGCTTAGTCCTTAAAAATAGGTGATGAAAATAAAAGAAGAGAGTTAACACAATGACTGAAAATATAATAGAAGTGATCTAAATTGTGTCTTTGACAAAATAGAATAATGAGGTGCTTCTGAGAACTTGCTTCCTCACAACCTGCCCCAGAAAAACTAAGGAAACCTTACATTTTAATTAAGGAAATAAGGTTATATGTTGTGCATTCCTATTTGTATATTTCTAAATTTGTAGTTGACATTTTTTTAATGTCAAAGGCTGAGTTCTGATTCAATGTACTTGAGTTAAATAACTATTTATTTAAAAAAACATTTTTGGAAAAATATATTTTTTATAAAATAAAATTTATCAAAAAATATTTTTGAAAATATATGTTTCAAGTAAATAAACATTTTTTGTTTTATAAAAAAAAACAATTATTCTTTTATGAAAAACAAAAAAGGAAAACGTTTATTTTTTTGTAAACGGACCCATTGGGTTAACGGATCGGGCTAGATAATATCCAAATCCGATCCAATAAGAATTGGACTATTGGATTCGGATTATAAGAATTAGATATTAAAATTTTATACAAATTTAGAAAAAATAAATCATAAAGACAAAAAAACTATCTAATTTGTCGAGTAAAAATATTTTTTTTTTATAAATCGGTTAAAAAATATTACCGAAAACTAAAGTCCCAAAAACTAAAACAGAATTCTGTATTTATGGGTGTGCAAATTAGAAGGCAAACAAAGCAACACGTCACCGCCCCACTTGTATTGCTGGTCTTAAGGCTGTTTGGATGTGGTCGGAAAGTTGAAGTTGGCCACTACAACCAAGAAAATCGGTGGTGGAAGTTATGGTGGGGCGGTGCCACAAAAGTTTGAACCCTAAATGGAGGAAAACATGGTGAGGAGGCAATCGGGGAGTTAATTAATGCTGTATTTGGATTAAGAATTTGACGATGAAAAATTAAATAAAAATAAAAATAAAAATTAAATTATTTAATTATTTGGGAGCATTAAATCATTTAGTTTTTTATTATTCTTATATTTTTTCTCATTAAATTCTTAATCCAAACGTGACCTAAGAGTATGATTACAACCATTTTTGCAATGTAAGCTGCCTAAGGAATTAAAATGTTATCAGTTTGACCTGATTTTTTTTTTGAGATTTTTTAGATATTTCACGAGTCTAAAAATATAATTTTTTATTTAATTAAAAAAATCACTAAAAAAAATCATGACTTTCGTGCACTTCTTTTCAAATTATATTTTTTTAGTGAAAAAATTTAAAAACCAAAACAACTAACAAAAAAATGAAAAAAAGGGACAAAACTAGGCATTATACCATTTTCATAGTTGACTTTACACAATAAACAAATATTTTGGAACATAAAAAAAAATAGACAGACAAATTATGACGGAGAGCATATTTTTGTACGTGATGCTTCATTGCTTATCCTGTCTTTTGGCACAATCCACTCATTAGACAATTTTACCATTGGATCAAAGGGGTATTCTAAAGGTTGAGTTGCTCCCTTGTCGACTTTGTAGTTTAGATCATCTAAATTGTGTATGGTGAAGTGTACTTGAAGTGCATAAAATAATGTTATTTTGTATATTTCAGAATTCAAACGATATCATTTTAATTAACGTGATAAAATGACGTCGTTTTATGTTAACACCCAAACAACGCCGTTTTGATCATGAAGTGCACAAAACGATGTCATTTTGTGCACTTCAAGATCACTTTACCACACACCTCTTCATAGGATCCGAATCCACCGACTTTGATGTCTGGGAACAAATTTTATTCCCTCTCTTAACGATTGACAAAAACGCATAAAAAAATCATATTTATAATCATAATCGTCTTATTGTTGACGTGGCATATTTGTTAACAGAAATCGATCGAAAGTTCTAATCATCCATAAAAAAGGAAAATAATTGAATAAATTTCATTGCGATTTTATTAAATTGTAGGAAACAAAATAAAGAATCAAAGAATTTTCTCTCACAAAACTACATTCTCGACACACAATAATATAGCTGGTCTCACACCAGAGTAGAACACGACGACGTTTCGGGATCCAGCAACGCGGGAAGCAAATACTTCCTCCCATGAACCCCGTGCGCGTTATAGCTAGCCCCGCTCGTGGGGTCCACCAACAGCTCCCCAGCGTATCCCGGAAATGCTCCGCTGCCATACACCCCAGGACAAGCCGATGCGGCCTCAAGCGGCGCTTCTGTGGGCCCCTGATAGTACCCATTTCCAAACGGGTTCGTGACGGTCCCAGCCAAAAGACTCGCCAGGTTGATGACCATTCCGTCCAGACCCACGTCGTTGTTGGGTGAGACCAGGGGTGGGCCTTGTGGGCCGTAAATGGGCTGGTGGAAGGGCCACGCGCAATGGCCCGGGCATTGGGCCTCCGAGTTTCCGACCCAGATATAGGCAAATTTGTCATTCTTTTCCTTCATATGCCCACTTTTAGAGACTCCGTGGGTCCCACATCTGCTGGAGCAGAACCCATCCACATTCACATCGGACGACGTTAAAACGACGTTGATCGCGTTCTTCGGGTCGCCTTTCGCTGCCAGCCGTTGGATCTGCTGACTCGTGAGCGACTTCCCGAACGAATAATTTTCATCCAGTATGTGACGGCCCATGGAGAGGGCCAGAGAAGTCCCGGATGGGGCTTTCTGGGTTTTGATCAGATGGTAGTATTTCTCGGTGGTCTTCCACCACGTGGCGACGGATGGATGGTCCGTTGTGGGTTTTGAAGGTGAAGTGAGTGAGGCTATGAAATCCGAGATAATGGCTCTTTGTGAGGGCTTGAAACGGCCGTACCAGATGAGGTTGATGGTAATTTCGCCCCTCAGAAGAGGGCCATTGTGGTATTTGAAGAGAGCCGGGTTTTGATCCTGGGTTGACTCAGTGAGTCGCCTCGAGGCTGTGGTGAAATTGAAGAGAGAGAGTAAGAGGACAATTTTGGTAACTAAATGGGTGTAATCAATTGAGGCCATTGTGGTTTGTTTGGTGGGAAAGAATTTGGAAAATAAGAGTTGGGTTTTTTTGGGATATGTAGAACTGTGGGGAGGGATTGGTATTTATAGTGAGAGAGAGAGAGGGTAGAGTATGGGTGGAGGAGTGAGAGTAATCCAGCTTGATAACGCGTTGTTTTTTTCACGTTATGCGTTGTGTGCGCGCGTAGGGTTGCTCACTTTAAGACGAATCGAAGATTAGGTCACAGCCTTAATCCAGCTAAGAGCTTAGATGGGGATTGAGGAAGGTGGCATTAAGGACAAAAAAATGGTCAATTGTATGATTCAAAGAGACAATCTATCTGTTCTTTGGATGATAACAAGCTAGCCACTACTGGTTTATTCAAGGACCTTGTTTATATGCAATCTAAAAATGAACTGTATCAGTGCCTTTTAAATATTTTGGAATTTATTTGAAGTCTATTTTGATAATTTAAATTGATCTGAAAAATTTAATATGGTTTATTGGATATAGATTAATAGTCGATTAATATCAATTTATACTAAGATAAATAGATATAATTTTATGTGTCACACTCATTTATTAAATTATACCGAATAGATACTGAATTGTACCCGATTAATATGATTTTTTACGGTATTGATTTTTATAACAAAATCTACAATATCAATTATTTGAATAATTAAAATAAACTCACAAAGCTATAACGGAATCCAAAATACTTGTAATGCATCGATAGAGTCTACCTATGGACCGTAGACAAGTCTGATCCTTTATTTAATGGCAGAGGTGTATATATTTTTGGGTTGGTGACAAAAAAATGGCAGAGGATTATAAGTTCTCAGAAGTGTTTTTTTTTAGACTATAAATTTAGATCGATGAAAAAAATAGATTAATTGAATATTAGTAGTTGCATATGATTGGATTTTTTTATTGAAATTGCGAATATAATTTTCGTTGTTATAAATCATTTTTTGGGTATATGAAAACTTATGCGTGAATGTAACAGTGTGATTGGTCCAGCTTTTTGCCTAACTGGATGCAAGCCTAAAATCAGGTCAATTCAAAGGTTTGAGAAAAATGCCTTGATATTGATGAAGTCTTTTTTATTGTTGAGGTCTAGTTTGGAATAAAATGGATTATTTTGAATTGCTATTTTTTTATTTTTAATAAAAAATATTTATTTTTTTGGTTTGTCTCACTTAGATGAATCAAAAAATAAAAATAAATCAATAAAATCTAAATTTATTCAACATTAGGAGTCAAAAAAATTCCAAATTATGGGTTCAAAATTAGGAATTAATTTAGATCTTAGTAAGTTTTAAATTTTTTTCTTTTGACTCTTCTAATCAAGACGAATTAGAAAGTTAAAACACTTTGATGCATTTTAGCTACTTTGGGCCCAAGTTTTATAGCTATTATGGATTTTTTTAGATTGGGTGTTTGCTTTATCCTTGAATGTATAAGGCTCGTGGACAAAGTCATCCGTATAAAAAAATAAAATTAGTTGAATATCAATAACAACACGATGGATTCTCCGTTTATTTCTCAAATCATACTTATCATTCTTTTCGATGAATATAACTTGATCCTATGATCTGATCAAGCTGATTTTTTTAAACGGACTCACGTAACAAAATCTACAAAATAACCGATTTCAAATTGTAAAAGTCAATCTGGTGTGGACCCCAAATCTATAAGACAACACAATGCTGAGCCACCCAACCCAATCTCTTGATTTTTCATTTTTGTCTCTGATATATCTCATGTTCAATATCTGTATTTTTCAATACATTATAGAAGCCATGGAGTGAAATGTCTCTGACATTTTATTGCCACCAGACAATAACACTTACTTCAGTACACTCAATACAATTAATCACATTTAACTGTTACTTCATCAACTCCAGTTATATAAAAGCCTGGATTTTAGAAATGCTGCTTCTAAAAAATACATGAAACCTTAAAAGTTTGTGAACAAAGACTGTTCTAAAAGGTGGGATTACAGTAGCGTTCAGGCTAATTATTGGTATATCTTTTATGATTCAAATTGTTCATTTTGTAAGACCCGCTAAGCATATGATCTATATCAAAAATTAGATTGTCAAACATCAATAATCACGTGATCAAATTTTGTTTGTCTTATAATTTATTCTCGTGATCGTACTAGCATCAATTTCTTTGTATTTTGCTCGAATTACACGATTGTTGATGTCTGACCAACTTGACAATGTATATAACAAAATGAGTGGTTCAAATCATGAAAATGAAATTCTTGAATTTGGAAAGGAGCACCTTGTTACCCAAATTATCAAAATTCATGTAAGAAGACCCATCTGGAGCAGCCACAACATCCTCAAGAATCTTCTTCTACTCCATGGCTTTTGCCTTCATCTTCTTCCCATTCTCCCCCACAATCAGCTTTCTCACAAGCTGAGTGATTTCCTCTCTTTGAGCTCACTTATCTACAACCCCAACCCCAACTGCTCGCAAACGAACCATGCGTTCGTTGTTTGTTAGGCCAGTAGGGCCAGCAAATCATTGGCAGCCCACTAACAATGCTTTCCAAAATCGAATTCCAACCGCAGGAGTCAAGGCAGAGGATTTTCTCTCGAGGGGTACAACTCACAAATAGCCCTTTCTCCTTGATTTGAGCCTCAAACTTGGGTGGAAAGGCCGAGAACTCCCCAATCACCAGATCGGGTCTTATTGCCCACAGGAAATTCTGCTTGCTATTAGCAAGTCCCCACCTGAATTCAATCAGTTCCAGGATCCTGGCAACACTTCCAAAATTCATGTAAATCACCGAATTGGACTTTTTCCGTCGACCCAAGAAGGCATCCCAAATCCTCCTTCCACAGATTCAATCCGATAGATTCCAGTTCACTGTCTTCCAGGATTTGGTTCTTCTCAAACAACTGAAGAGGCCCACTATGGAGAATACCTGAGGGAACAATTTTGAAAGAACGTCAACCCTCCAATGTGTCGATTGTGTTGAGAATAATTGTAGTCTTTGTCGTTCTCGCTGATGGAGAATCTGAACATAGTGTCGTGTGGGTTTGTGAGTCTGACGAAAAGTGGAAGATCCTTCAACTTCATACCTTCCATAGCTGGTATGTCATTTACATGAGTGTCTAAATACCCAGTTGTGAAGCAATTCTCATCTGTAATTCGACCAACAATGGGAAACTGTTGGAAATCAAGCCATATTTTATTATATTTTCTAAATTAGTACAATATATATTATAATTGATTTAGGAGTATTCTTAATATAAATAAATTAGCTGGTAGTTTCTTTCTAAGAACGTAATTGGTATAATTACCCAATTCCCGCAATGTAGTTATTCACTTTCCATGGAAGAGACTGTAATCTATTTATTCTCGCTTTCTTTCATTCATTATTCTAATAAGATGAATTATTGAAGAGAGGTTATCCTCCCACCCCTCTGTCCCTTGTCCCCTTTGAAATTATCGAAATGCCCCCCAGTCTCTTTCTCTCTCGTTTTTTTAAATTTTTGTATTTCTTTTTCAATTTTTTTTATTTTGTTTCTTTTTTTACTATTAATTTTTTTTCATTTGTTTTTGTTTTATTTTTTTTCATTATTTTTTCTTCTTTTTCTTCTTTTTTTTCAATTTTTTTTTTCAATTTTTTTTTATCAATTTTTTTTTTCTTCTTTATGACAAATCAATGGGTATTAAAAAGAAAAAAAATAAATCAAAGGGTATTAAAAGGGGAAAAAAGCAAATGGTATTAAAAAAAAAAAAAGAATCAAAGGGTATTAAAGAAAAAAAATAACAAAAAATGAATGA
Organism: Actinidia arguta var. hypoleuca; assembly: GCA_030159115.1. Classification (NCBI taxonomy): domain Eukaryota; kingdom Viridiplantae; phylum Streptophyta; class Magnoliopsida; order Ericales; family Actinidiaceae; genus Actinidia; species Actinidia arguta. Next base: position 18,654,668 of record BRYE01000010.1, on the reverse strand, counting down.
AAGGGTATTAAAACAAAAATAATAATAAAAAATAAAAAATAAATAAAAATAATAAAAGGGTATTAAAAGAGGAAAAAAGCAAATGGTATTAAAAAAAAAAAAGAATCAAAGGGTATTAAAGAAAAAAAATAATAAAAAATAATAAAAAATAATAAAAAATGAATGAAAGGGTATTAAAACAAAAATAATAATAAAAAGTGAAAAAGAAAAAAAAAGAATAAAAGGGTATTAAAAGGAAAAAAAATAAAAAGTAACAAAAAATGAATGAAAGGGTATTAAAAGAAAAATAATAATAAAAAGTGAAAAAAAATAAAAAATAAAAGGGTATTAAAAGGAAAAAAAATAAAAAGTAACAAAAAATGAATCAAAAGGTATTAAAAGAAAAAAAGAAAGAATAAAAGGGTATTAAAAGGAAAAAAAAGAATAAAAAGTAAAAAAGAATAAAAAGAATAAAAAGAAAATAAAAATATATTAAAAGAAAAGAAAATAATAAAGTAGGTTAATGGTAAAATGGTAGTTTAAATAAAAAATTAGGAGCAAAAGTGGAAAAGAAAAAAAATATTAGTAAAATTATGAAGGGTGTGTGCCGGGGGTAGGAGAATAAATTTTCATAATTGAATCTGAGTCCCTCCATATTTTTCCTCCAAATTCTACATAAACTAATTCGAACCAAACTGGCAAGTCACAAGTCAAAGCATCAAAAAATCTTGACCACCCACAAAAAATTTGAATTCCACTGTGAAGTTCATGTCCTTGAAAATGGGAGAATTCAATGATTCATGCAAAATAATGTGTCTTTTGCGATTGATTTATTTCAAACTAATCAACTATGATTGTGCCCTGTAATTTTGAAACGTGATCAGAAGTCAAAGATCAAAACTCTAAACCACCCACAAAATTTTTAGACTTCACTGTACAATTCATATTTTTTAGAATCTGCTTCTTATATATATGGTTAAAAACTGGACTAGTTTGTATTCTTATGGTTAAATACAATTCATATTTGTTAGAATTTTGCATCTTATGCTGAAAATGAACTTGTTTGGTGCTTATCCAGAGAGATCCACAATCAAATAACAAAAAGAAAAAAAGAAAAGAAAAACCCAACTGAACTGGATCGAAAACCATGAAATAACACAAGTCAAATGATTTCAAAATGGTGATCTAATTGGAACCCAACGCGTAGGTCAAAAACCAAATACTCCAAAATCAAAACCACCCACAAAATAAATTCGACTCTAAATATCTGGATCAACATGAATTTTAAACGATGGCAGAGAAGCAGAATCCGGCGGTGGCATCGAGCGCATGCCGGAGAAGTGGACAAATGATGAAGACGGCTCCATTATATGGATTTGAATTCAGCGAAGAAAAAAAATAGAATTTGGATTTTAGATAATTGGAATTTGGAGAATTCTTTTTTTTAACTTGTCCTTAAACTTTGGTCTCGTTCTCAATAAAAATCATGATGGTTCGTCAATGCTCTCTGATGCTCCTTTTCTAAAAAACAACAACAAATGCTCTCTTATGCTAACAACTAAAACAACTAGCCGTAGGCCACCTCCTCTGACGGCCCCTGGCAACTTTTCCGACCTTTGGCGACAAAACATTGACGACTATCCCACTCAGACCACCTCATTCACCGGCCAATTAGCAACCCATCTCCTTCTCGTGACCCTATGGCAACTTGCCCCATCTCATAACACGGTCCCACTTTTGCCACCTCGTTCGGTGAATCCTTCCACTTACGACGATGACTCATTTTCCGTCGGTGATCCTTCCGGTCACCTTCTCATTTGTTCACAAAACTAGTTTTTAAACATATATACGTGCATGAACATATCTTTTGTTTTTTATAATAAAAAAATAAAAAATTATCTATAGAAAATAAAAAATTATAAAAACGTTACCAAACGGACCCGAATTCCAATACCAATGTTCATTCCGTTGGCTTTTTTTGATTAGAATGAAGCTGTAAAAAATAAAATAAATATAAAATTTTGAAAACTTTCACATGTTTGTTTAAAAGTGCTAAAAATCTATCTTCCCTACACAACTCAATAAAGCATGTCAAGATTATTTTATTTTCTAGCGAAAAACACAAGAAAAAATCATTTTAATGTGAAAATAGCTACTTATTTTGTAATTTTTATTATTGTCTAAGATTTTCACTTTCTATCTCAACTCTAGATGTTTTACTAAGGATAAATTAAGTAATTTTAAATATTTTCTAACAACTTTATACTCAAAAAATCTCCTTAACCAAACTCATAAAAACAAATAACTCTTTTTTATTTTATTTTTATTACTTTTTCTCTCTAATCAAATAGAACTTTAGGTAACAATAGTTTTAAATTAGATCCAATTTAAGGAGCAAATTATTTGTTTCAGCTCGTGTTAGGATTTTCTCTACATGTATTTGTTTGTCTGTGTGTATATAACAGTAATACTATGCACGTAAACTTGGATTACATATCTGGACACAGATGCCGATGTAGTTGTGACATGGCAGCCCGGTAACAGTAGTTTTAAATTGAATCCAATTTAAGATGGAGCAAACTATTTGCTCCAACTCGTGCTTGAGTTCTATCTCAATACATATTTGTGTGTTTATATATATATATATATATATATAACAGTAATATTACGCATACAAATCCGGATTATATATCCGGACACAAATGCCGACGTGAATGTGACATGGCAACAATAATTTTAAATTGGATCCAATTTAAGATGGAACAAACTATTTGTTTCAGCTGGTGGTGGGGTTTTCTCTCTATACATATTTGTCTGTCTTTGTGTATATAACAGTAATACTATGCACACAGAGACGCTGACGTGGCTGTGACATGGCATCCCGTTTTCTCCAGCTGGTTAAAAAAAAAGAAAAAATCTGATAAAAGAAAAAAAAGAACAGAACAGATCAGGATGATGAGAGAAGATTGGGAGATAAGCAGACCACTGGAAGAAGATGTCGATGTTGCCTCTATCCCTCCCGTTGCAGGCAAATCCTCCATCGCCGGATGCCCCCATCAGTTACAAATTCTAGGGTTTGATCAACACAGTTTATAGAATCAGTAAACCAGAAATTGAATGGAGGAGGAGATGGTTGGGGTAAGAATCAGAGAGATGAAGGCAAACAACCCACACCGGAGAGAGGACAAGAATTCGTTTTCTTAAGCAGCGGTGATGGGAAGGGTAGAAATCGAGTCTTATAAGGTAGTGGAAGGAGAGAAAAAGGGAGTTCTTACCTCAGTCCACCAGCAGCAGAGGCAGCAATAAAGCAATTTCTGGCATTTCGGCGACTTCGTCGGTTGATTTTGGGCCTCTCCGGAAGTCGGTTGTTTTGGCCGGCGGCCTCTCCCTCGTCTCTTCTCTCTCTAGCCTCTCCAAATTTATTTTAATTGGGGTTTTATTTTAAAAAAAAAACACAGCTGGAGAAGGGTGGGGCCAACCGATGACTTGTGACCGCCACATCGGCGTCTGTGCCCGTATCTGTGATCCGGGCTGTGCGCGTAGCTTTACTGGTGTTAGTACGTGTCGGTGTCCGGCTATTCCGGCGCAAGATGGGGCAATCGTCAAATTGAAACTTTAATAAATTCATCGTCTACCATTGCCTCCTATTCTCGCAGATCTACTTCTCGAGTCCAAGCAAGTGTAAACCCCACAGTCGCAGAGAGAGAGAGAGAGAGAGAGACTAGTGTGAATTGTGATATTACTGCCATTAAAGCGATCTGGGTGGGGTCTCTTTCCTTGCAAGTTCTCTCTCTCTCTCTCTTAATTGGGCGGCGAGGAATTTGCACGCAGGAGTGAATTGTGAGAATTACAGTTGGGATCGAAGTACTCTACTGGCAGTGGCAAGCAAGCAAAGCGTGTTTAATGGGGAAGAGTTATTAATCACATCAACATTTGACTATTAATTGCGTGTGTAAACAGTAGACTATTAATGGTGTGTATATGTATATATATATACTGTTTGTGCCGATGAGAGGATAGTCTCTTGTCCGTAGTGATTGTGGATCGGTGTTGAACAAAACCCCTCACTGTCGCTGTTTCCTCTCTCTTTCTTACTCTCTCTCCAAAATCAAGAAACCGCGTCGGAGTAGAGAGAGAGAGAGAGAGAGAGAGAGTCTTTAAAGACGAAGAGGAGTATTTGGAGCCGGCAGAAATCAAACCCCGAGGGCTAATACGCTGAATCAAGGGGATTCTCTCCCTCTCTCTCTCTCTGCATTTCAGGTACTTCTGCAACTACTTTATCTTCTTTTTTTATGGCGTTGAATTTGTGGGTTAAATAATGATTTTATCTGTTAATTTCCGATTAAGTGAAATGATTTTTTTTCACCTGGGTTTTCTCTAGTTTCTAAATTTGAGGATATATTTGGTGACCTGAAATTTCATTTGAGATTGAACTTGTTGCCGTGTATTTGCTTGGATGTTGAGGAGCTCAATGTTAAACACTAGTAAAAAGTGCTTTTCTAGTTCCTTTGCTTGAATTTAATTTGAAATTGAATTTGTTGCTCTGTATTTATGTTTCCTTTGCTATTCAAATATGAATTGTGCACTCTCTTTCCTTTTCTGGTTCCACTCTTGGGCCATCTCCAACACTCGCACACTCGTTGGATTGAGGGGTTGGGAGGAGAATGGAGGGGAAGTGTTAGTTATTTCATGTTTGGATTGAGGGGTTCAGAGGGGAAGGGAGGGGGAAAGACTACAATCATTTAAGTGTAATTCTTTCCCTTCCCTTCCCCTCTAAAATTGGAAGGAAACGGAGGAGAAGAGAAGGAATAAGCATTCTTAATTTTTTAATTACAATTATAACTTTTTAAAAGATAATTATTTTAAACCAAAAAGGATAAAATGATAAAAATTCACTATCTACTCCCATTCATTTCCTTAATTATTTCAAACCAAATAGAAGGAAATAAAGATTCCCCTCCCCTTCTCTTCTTAAACCAAATGGAGAGATACTATCTTCCCTTATGTTTCCTTCCCCTTCCCGCCTAACTAACACTTCCCCTCCCCTTTGTTCCCCTCAATCCAAAGAGTATAAAGTCATTTTCTTTTTCAGATATTTGAGTAAAATCTTTTAATAGTTTCAATAGATGAATGAGATCTTTTTGAAAAATTTCCATCAAAACCCAAAAAACTCTCTTAACCATTTTTTTACAAAAGAAATTCGTCTTCCTTACTAATCTTTTTAAAATTCCATCGGATATGAGTTAAAAAAAGTGGTCATTGCAAATTTGGTGAGCAATTTGGTTTGTCCTTGATTTGATGAAGAAAATTGGTTCTCGATTGATTTGATACAACTTAAATGAAAGGATTGGAGCTCATCTTTTGCCATTTTTCATCAAATTTTACTTTGATGAAACAAAGGACTGCAGATGCCCTTACAAACACTAGGATGATTTTGCTTCTGTATGTATAAGATATGATAGTTTTCTCAATCAAATAATGCTTTACTACATCTGGGTTTTACGTATCGACTACAGATAATGGGAAAATAACCTTTTTCTGGGGACCAATTTTCAATGTTCCTTTCATGTTTTTTGCTGGCATCTGTAAAGAACTTTTCTGGATTCCTTTCAGATTGTTTCTTCTTTTCATTTTGTTCCCTTGCTTAGATGTCATCCACTCTTTTTCTTTGCATGTTTTAGCTCATCTAACTGAACAACTTTTCTATAGTTTCTCTGCCTTTCTTCAATTTGGTTGTGTGGTTTTTAGGTTGGAAAATGTCAAGGCCACTACATCGAGGTGTATCTAGTGGGGAGCGATTCTCGGGCGATAGCCATGATTTCTGGGATAGGTCCCAGTTGAAAGAAAGAACAGAGAACGGTTTTGTATCTGATCCCTTCAATACAGGAACATTGAGAAGTCGCCACAACTTCACTTTGTTATTTCTTAAATTCAGTTTAGTTGTGATCATAATTCTTGCCCTCAGTGGATCATTTTGGTGGACAATTTCCATCATGACCTTATCAAGAGGTCGCACATTTCGTGGAGAGAGGCGACTCCAAGAACAACTTGTATCAGACCTGTGGGACATTGGAGAGATTTCTCTTGGTTCTGCAACGTTGAAAGAATTGGAGTTCTGTCCTCAAGAGTCTGAAAATTACGTTCCATGCTTCAATGCTACGGAGAATCTTGCTTTGGGTTTTTCTAAAGGCGAAGAGCATGACCGCCACTGTGGGAAGAAATTGAGCAAAAAATGCTTGGTTCTTGCACCGGTCAATTATAAGATTCCTCTTAGATGGCCTACTGGAAAAGATGTCATCTGGGTTGCAAATGTTAAAATTACTGCACAACAGGTACTCTCCTCTGGAAGCCTAACCAAGAGGTGAGCGGGGTGGTGATAATTTCTTCTAATCAGAAACTATACACGTCAACTCCTGAACTTGTTTGGGTTGTTAACTCACTTGTGATGTAGGATGATGATGTTGGAGGAAGAGCAGATTTCTTTCCGTTCAGCATCTCTTATGTTTGATGGTGTTGAAGACTACTCGCATCAAATTGCAGAAATGATTGGGCTGAGAAATGAATCTAACTTCTTACAAGCTGGAGTAAGTATACATAACTTGCTTTTCAGAAACACCATTATTATGGGATAGTTTCAATTTTGCTGTACCCATTGACCTAATACATTAGAATAAAATTCCCATGGTGTGATTGATCAAGTTTCTGAAGTTCTTTTGACACTGAGGATTATTCAATGACTAATACAGTTAGCTTTTTCTTTGCAAAAAGTTGCACATGAGGCTACGTAGCACTTTCTTTCTTCTATATTGATTCCTGAACATCAATATTATACTTTGCTTTCATGCATAATAATTGCAAGTAATTGCTCCTGTGAGAGCAATTTGCATAATAATAATAATAATAATAATAATAATAATAATAATAAAAGCTCTTGAATAATTATTTTCTTCTGATGTTTATTGCGTTCAGATTGAATTTAACTGGTCATGACAAGATCTAATTTTGACATGCCCTTCCCTTTTCCTTTTTTTTAAGCGAGTTGTATTCTTGATCAACATGTTGCGGCCAGTCAACTAGATGTTGCTGTTTTGTTTTTGTTTTTTTTAATAATGGATAATAGTTGATTGTCATGCCCAGAATAATTCAACTAACAGTTAGTGCAAAGACCAATATGCATGGCATCGATATGGCATCATCTAACTGTTGAACTTGGAAACATTGTATCTCTCTTTTATAAAAGAGAAAAAAATTCAATTAGCTCGGTAAATCTACAGAAGAAAATAAAAAGTATCTGACAAATTGATATTTCACATAAATGTTTCAGGTTAGGGCCATCTTGGATATAGGATGTGGTTATGGTAGCTTTGGAGCTCATCTCTTTTCAAAACAACTACTTACAATGTGTATTGCAAACTATGAGGCTTCAGGCAGTCAAGTTCAGCTAACTCTTGAAAGAGGTCTTCCTGCAATGATTGGTTCTTTTGCTTCAAAACAGTTGCCATATCCATCTCTCTCCTTTGATATGGTGCATTGTGCACGATGTGAGATTGACTGGGATCAGAAAGGTATGGTTGAAAGTTATTAATGGAAGAAATACTTCATGCATATTGTTCATAAATACAAACATGTATACATTCAATGCTTTTTAAGAACGCAAAGAATTGCATTATTTATTTTTCTTTTTCTTTTTGAGATAATTACACTGGGATCCATTTAAGGGAACTTATACTATAAAAAACCTTACAAGCTGATTACTAACCAAAAAGTCCTTTTTGCAAAGGATTAATTTCATTAGGGTCCTTAAGCATACTTATTTTATAAATACTCCATAGTAGCTGATTAGTGCCCAAAAAGTCTATTTTTAAAAATTTAGGAATGCAAATTGACTTTTGTACCCTTGTAAAGTTAGATTTCTGTTGGTTTACATTTTTTATTGCTAGAGGTTACGTTTATTATGGACTATATGTTATTCAACTGCCATATACAAAATGCGAAAATTGTTGAATTGTTATCAATAAAAAATTTTGAATTCAATTTTTTTTTTTTAATTCCAAAATCGAAACATTTAACCTTAGGGTATTTTCCCATATTGCAAATTGATATGTTCTCAATTTTCATATATGCTAAATCCTCTTAATTGATATGGTATCAAATTGGTATGTTCTCAACTCTCAAATTTTGTGTTTAAGAAATTCTCACAATGCATAGTTGATAGTTATTCACTTTTTTTTTTCTTTTTCCCACTAGTTGTTGAAATTGACATTGACATTCTCTAAATGTATATTTCAAATTAAGTCCGATATTTTCTCAATTTTCTGAATGACTTCATAAATATGATATATGATAATTTCTCAATTTGTTCTTGAGAAACTTGATAATTTATATAACTTCTCAATTTTATAGAACATTGACAACTTGATGTTTGTTTTATTGTGTATTGTTTTGACATAGAAAAATAAACTATCAATTAATGATAACTTCCTATTGGTTGTTGGAATTGATATTGATAACTCCAAGCAAGTTCACTAAAATAATATTTTTAGATAGAGTTCTGGACTTTCTGGAATACAAGTTCAAACAATGGTTTTATGTGTGTATAAGTTGGTATATTTGGATTGGAGTCAAAAATACTCTTTGTGAAGATAATGACATAAAATTACTAGATGGAAGAAAAAATTTAAGAGAGACTTCCACTCTATGGAGTTGGGTGATAACCGTGTTATTCAATATATGCCATTTTATGATAATTTGCCAACTCAACATGTACTTTTTTCATCTCAATCTGAACCATTTTTTGGTTCAACAAATACACCTCTTCATCTGCTCAATAAGTTCTTTTTTTTAAGTGATTTTTTTTTTCTGCTTGTTATCTCTAGTGAGGATGATGCTTTCATTTGTGGGAAGGTGAGGCAATGAAGTAATACACATTTTGCAATTTCATATATTCATTCAAAAGTTGGAGTGGCTGAGGAAAGAAAAATAAAGGTTTCTGGACGGGAGAGCCATATTTCAGACTCAATTGCTTGATGGGTTTATTCCAACCAATGCAGAGTGGTCCTTGTCAGACTAACATGCTGTATGCTTTTTACATAGTACATAGATGTCAGATATATTTCCTTTGGTTCTCACTTCCATAGTTTGGAAGTTAAGACCGTATTAGTCTTTGTTGAATTGATTGTGCTATGTTTGGTCTACTCAGATTAGTGATGCATGCATTTTTTTTTCTAAATTCAAAGAAGGTATGTTATCTGAATGACTAGCCAGACCTTTATGGTTTTATTGCCACTTCTGATCTAGCAACTTTTGTTGTCATTGATAACTTTTTGCATGTGTGGGTTGCTGAAGCATTGCTGACTTTCAAGTGTAAACCAGAAAAGTTGTCCTTTCTCATTTGCTTTTCGTTGTTGATCTTTGATTCTGATAACTTTTTGGAGCCTACTATCAAACTGTTGTACCTTCATGTGAATGACAATGTTAGTTGACTGAGGAAACGGTAAATAATGCACTGGTTCGTCATCAGTTTGCTCAAAAAGATCTGTATAGTTCGTTGGGCAAACTATTATCATTCTTATGATTGTAAACATGTTTCAAAGCTTAAAGTCATTCTAATTATTTCTTTTCTAGTAACCTACAAAGCAAGTGCTGCTTAGCAAAATATCTGTATGTTACCACGCTTCATTTCTTGTTTAACTTTCACCATAGAAGAGCTTGTAGCTGTCATTTGTAAAAAATATTAGTTGAAGTTAGATGTAAAAGGTTTAGTTTGTTTCTTAGCAATTGGGCTGATGTGGTCTTATTGTTGGTTTTACAAATTATACTTTTCTGTGGTGCAGAGGGTAATCTATTGATTGAAGCTGATCGAATATTGAGGCCTGGTGGATACTTTGTGTGGACTTCACCAGTTACCAATTCTCAGGGCTCTCATCACAATAAAGAGAACCAGAACAGATGGAATTTTGTGCGCAATTTTGCAGAAAGTCTCTGCTGGGATATGTTGTCGCAGCAAGATGAAACTGTTGTCTGGAAAAAGACAAGTAAAAAAAGTTGTTATGGTTCTAGGTGAGGCAACTGTGTTTAACTTTTTTGTTTATTTCACAAGTTATTTCTAATGCAGGAGTTTATGTTGAGAATATATATAATCACACATTTTGTGACCGCTGATGCAATAAGTGATCCTAATTTGTGGTGGGAAATGCTTCTATTTCTAGGAAGTCTGGATCTGCTACCCCCGTCTGCAGTAAAGACCGTGACGTTGAATCACCATACTATCGACCACTTCAATCCTGCATAGGAGGAACTAAGAGTTGTCGATGGATTCCTATTGAACAAAGGCCAACCTGGCCTTCTAGGGCTAAATTGAATTCAAATGAACTTGCAATACATGGTAATTTCGATTCTCATCAAGATTGCTTTATCTGCAGAACCTTGTTCTAAAACATTGCAGTTAGAGAAGCACATTACCTAAATTAGCAGTAAGCATAAAAGTCTTCACACATCATTTTGGCTGTCTTATGTTTATGCTGATTATTATTTTTTTTGCCAATGGTCACTGTGTTTACCAGGTCTGCAATCAGAAGACTTTACCGAGGATACCCAAAACTGGATCTCGGCAGTTCGTAACTATTGGTCTCTTCTCTCGCCACTAATATTTTCTGATCATCCAAAGAGACCTGGTGATGAGGATCCTTCACCACCTTATACCATGCTCAGAAACGTGTTGGACATGAATGCCCATTTTGGTGGTTTCAATTCTGCTTTACTAGAAGGTGGGAAATCTGTTTGGGTCATGAATGTTGTCCCTACAAGTGGACCCAATTTCCTTCCCTTAATCTTTGACAGGGGCTTTGTTGGAGTGTTACATGACTGGTGAGTTCCACCTTCTACTTCTGTGAAATCGTTTTCAATATCCTATGAGAAACAATATTGCATTTACATTTTTGCCGGAGAAGGAAAATGTTCGTTTGTTTTGTAGCCTCGCAACTGTGGTTATGTAAATTTAACAGCAACTTTAGATTAATTGCTAGGCCTTGTGGCTGCTTGTCTGTCTTGAGTTCATTTGTTAGCTTCCCTTACCAAGATTGATTTGCTTAATGGTCATCCTGATCATAGAAACCTAAACTACTTCGATCAGGATGACTTGAGAGATAAAGTTGGTAGTTGGACATAGAGCATTTTAAACTACTTTGGAAACAGTAAATAGAGGACTGAGTGATGACACTAGGGGAACCAGTGAGAGAGAGAAAAGAGAAAGGGAAGGGAGGATTTGTCGAAAGTGCTGGAATTCTTCAGAACAATTTGGTAATCTGCTTATGGTTCTAATTATTTGACGTTAAGATCTTTGGCAGCAATAGAATTTTGTTATTGTGATGGACACCTTTTCTTGCTAAAAATATAGTGGCATAGACACCAGTTTTCGCATAATATGCGGAAGGTAAAAAACAAATAAGAAAGGATTCATCGAACTGGATTTGATACCTTAGCAATAGAAATCTCAGGTTTTACTAATATTGTACTATCCACATACATACGCCCCACCACACACACAAATATATACACATCTGTTTTTAGATATTCTTTCAACTGATATACCTGTATCAGTTCATTATAATTCTGTGATTTACGTCATTTGAAATTTTCTCTTTTAGGTGTGAAGCATTTCCAACCTACCCTAGAACATATGATTTGGTGCATGCTGAGGGACTTTTATCACTTCAGATTGGTCAGCAGCGCAGGTGCACCATGTTAGATCTCTTCTCTGAGATAGATCGGTTACTTCGTCCTGAGGTACCATTCTCTTTTGTTCTACTTTCTATGTTCATTTTTTTTATAGACAACAGTGGTCTCTTCGTTTTTGACAACTGGTTGAAAGTTAAAGCAATTTTTGGTAGGTGACACATTTTTAGATTAAGAAGAGTCATGCATCCAACACATTTACCTCTGCTAGATGTTTCTTGGGTAAAAGACATGTTTCGAAGTTTAATCTGTATATTCCACAATGCATAAAACGTAAAATTCACACAAGTACATGACTAACAAAACTACTTTACTCGCTTTCCCAAGATTATTATGGGAATTACTAAAATGGGAGAGCATAATCAGAATCCAAATTAAAAATGGAGTTATGGTACTTGATATTTCAGTGTGAGACAATTGCTTGTTGAGCTTCATGTTAGCCTTAAATTAAACTATTGGCAATGAACTCTACACTTACAAAGATGGAGAAATTGATGTCTCATGGATTTAAGTATTACTTATTCTCTGTCATGGCTTAACACGTAACCTTCAACCCCCCACTCCACTCCCCCACTCCCACTTATTGAAAATTTAAAATCACCTTGTTTGACTGAATATTTTTTGTAAATCAACAAAGAGAGAACACAATTGATTAATGGTGAGTGCCAATGCTTATTACTCAATCAGTTCTCAGATGCTTGTTTTTTTTTACTGTCCAACTATATTACGTGCTTGGGGATGCAGCAGATTCTTCGTAGAGATAGCACATTTAAGATGAATCCATTGTCTTTTGTGTGGCATACCGGCATTGGCCAATCTTGATGACTGTAATATGGGCATATTTTGCATGCAATCCTGTGTACTGACAACTCTGTCTCAACTGGCTACCAGCCGCACGATCTTATCTCAAGATTCAGGTGTTCCAATATTATCTCCCCTCACGCAGCTGTGAGTGCATTGGGACAAAGTACAAAGAGTTTGGGGGACAGAGGATCACTGGCCTTTTGCATTATGCTATATGCTATTTTTTAAACCATTGGTAAAGTTGGTTTAGAACCTGGGTGAGGTGTACTTAAAAACTAAGGTGTGCTGAGAACCCTTTGGTTTGCATTTAGAAGCTACCAGTTTTGGCCAACTGCTTTTAGGTATGAATTTCCCAAAATGCCCTCAAGTCCAATGCTCATTTTGGACATCCAACCGAGGGACCCTTTAATCACAAATTACAAACATTGGGGACTAAATCCGTGCAATTAATATCGGGAACTAGAATGCGACGGTAGAGATACATTGGGGACCAAAAATGCTAATAAGCCTGTATCATTTGCTTAAGTTTCAATCTTTTGAAATAGCTAGATACTCGAGCGCGGGATTTCGCGTCACAATGGTCGTTTATCGAACCTTTCATTAGTCTGAATGTACCTGGCGACTTGGAGCTAAATTTTAACATTGCCGACTTTATCTGTTACTTCTTCCTATTGTTTATTCAAGATAACACGAAATGCTTTTAAATGCTTCACAATGCACATGCAAATTGCATGTTTATGTTTATGTGGTTGGCTATTTTGTAGAGTTGTTACTTGCGCCCTTACATGAAATTTACTAATCTTGTTGCTGTGCAGGGGTGGGTCATACTCCGTGACACGTCTTCTCTCATTGAAACAGCAAGAGCGCTCAGTACGAGGATGAAGTGGGAAGCACGAGTCGTGGAAATTGAGAGTACCAATGATGAAAAACTCCTCATTTGCCAGAAACCTTTCTTCAAGGGACAAGTAAACTAGTTTTGATCTTTGGACGTGATTGTGAATAGATTTGTTATTAATTCATTTGATATAGTGGATCTAAACTAAGCATTATAAAGTTCTGCCATGGGACAGAGAGAGAAAAATAGAGAGCAGAAAGAAACAAACCGTTCTTCGTGGAGCCAACCGCCACACAACTCCTATGGAACCGTAAGGGGTGCATATGACCGTGTAATTATGCCATTAAAGCAAGGATGAGAAAAGTATTGGGTTATCCATTTAATTATCTTGTGCATCTCTTGTTATTGGTATAGAAACACACAGTGAATTAGATTGTGTAGATGATTACAAAGTAAAGATACTTCATTTGTTATACTATATAGAATGCTTGGAGTTTGATAGGGAAGTTCATTTTCTTCATTCTTTTTGACCATTTTTACCCAAATTGTTCATCTATCTTGTGGAAGACACTCTTTTAGAGTTTTGTCAGTCAAATGTTATTTGATCCTATGTTTTTTTGCGAGGGCAGAACTGTTTTTCATCCTCTGGCAGATGAGAAAAAATATTCAGCTATAGTCCGTTTACATTGGATTTTTTTTTAAGACATCGAAATCTATTGGATTCTCACTGCACCACACCATCTC